>CVRI01000054.1:59980-104960 GCA_900005825.1 Clunio marinus
TTAAATGCACTTTTAAAAGTATCATGAAGCGCAACGATGAACTGTTAGGTAATTTATTTAATTTTTTATAAATTTATTACTAAATAGATATGAGGGAACCTCCAAAAGCATTCTAATCTATTTGCTTTAGTCAACAAAAGATGCTTTTTAGTGATAAAAAATTTATACACATACAGAGCTTAATCACAATAGTTTTTGTAATTCAAACGAACTTGAAATTTCAAACTATTATTTGAGATAATTTTCTCTTTAATTAATTTAATAATTCATCTAAGTGTTCTCTTTCACAACTTCTTCTAAGAAAAATTTCCTAGGAAGTGGTTCCGGATTTCTGTGACGTCCAAAAACGTGAACTTTATAAATGAAATATTCCATGTAATAAAGATTTAAGTCACTAAATCCTTGAACAGCGATAAGACGATCGGAACAACAATCTTCCCCTTGTTTCAGCTTGTGCCAATACCAATTGTCATATTCATTAAACTTTTCAGGAAACAAAGCGTTCTCAGGGCTACTTTCGAAGAATCTTCCACGACCAAGTTCATCAACACCATCGATTTTGATTGTGTTTATACGCGATAAACAATTTGCAATTCCCTTATCAGCATTTCCGGACCTTCCACATAAAGCAGGGTTTGTGAATGCGTCTTCAAGAAGCTTCACAAAGGATCGTTTTGACATCACATAATCGCCAATCATGTAATCCTTTAACAACAATGATTTTAGTTACATATTAATTATTTTAAACATTCAAAGCACCTCTGCAAGAAAACGCATTCCAATAAACAAAGGCCAATCATTGTTGTACTGATAAAGCATGTGCCTTAAGTTCTCAAGAATGATGAATGAATGTTCTGTAGTTTTGAGCACCCAGTCAAAGTCATGAAGATGATTCGTGTAAATATATTTATAAGCAGCTCGTGTTCTTTCCATTTCATCAGATTCCTCAAGTACGATGTGATTGTCATTGAACGGTTCTAATTATTATTATGAATCAATTAATTTCAATTGTCATGATAAAAGTTTAAGCTTACATACGTCCACCTCGTTCAGTGAAAAATAGAAGCAAGTTGCATCGTTTTCCCCAAGTATTTAATATAATCTCGCCGGAACTATTAACTGCTCGATAATTAGTCATGACAGCACAAAGTACTCGAACTTCTTTCCTAAGAAATTCCACTAAATTTGTCGTATCTAAAGTGTCCACATTATTCTCATTTTTACTATGAAATGCAATAAAGATTAGATAAAAATATTTTTGGGGTATTCAATTTGTTTCATTCACACCTTGAAAGTGCTTCGTATAAAAAAAAATTTTCATCATTATTCTCTTTTATGATGCCACTGTAAGCAACAAGAAAAGAAAACACAAATCCTAACGCTACGCCACAAAATAAAGCATTTGCTGCCCGAGATTTGGGAACTTTCGTTCTTTTAGATACTAAATTGAAGAGTTTAATTAGATAATCATTAATGCATTTAAAAGGCGTTTAAAATAATCAACAAACCTTTTCTCTTTTCATCATTAACTTTATAAGGATGAATTAAAAGTTTCTCATCTTCCATGCTATGGTATAAATTTATTAAACTTCCCGTTTAATCAGTTGTTGATGTTGTATGTGCTAACTTCAATAACCAACTAAATGCCTTCATATCTACACGCTTAACACAAATAAATGTCGAGCTGAAAATGAGGAAAAATGTTTGTGAGAAAAGTGAGAATGATCGGTAGAGAGAATAAAAATGTTGTTGATAATAAAATGTGTGAATATTTAGTGAAAATACAATTAAACTGTGGCTTTCTCTGTTTACTTCTTTCAAAGTAGAGACACTGCTTGTTCAGCTGATATCAGTGTTGATATTCACGTTAATAATTTGACGCAAATTTCATTTCAGATACTCACCGAATTTTTTTTTTGGTGGCCAAGGAAATGGTGAAATTCTTTTCGTTAAGGATTTAATTAGGTACCTTTATCAGATATGATAAACGAAAAGAATGAAATATTAAAAAAAAATGTTTACAAATTATAAGTAACGCACAATCAGATAACAGAAATAGGAAATTTGGTATGTTATGCTTTGTAGCATCAATAATATTGACAGTACAGACAGATTGTCAATTCAGACCTTGTTACTGTTTTATCTATTATGCAATAATTTTCTATTTTAGTTTATCTTTCTATTTAAAATTATTTTCAATCACGCTGCTTGTTTAAAATATTTGTAAATTAATCATTTTGAGTATCTATCTGTATTGATGGTAAACTTTAATTGAAAACTCGAAAGATTAATTGAAGTTTCACTATTTAAATACTTACACTTTAAACATCTTGAACTTCTCTTGACGGAAGTGTTGAGTGCAGCATCTCGCCGTTATTTATTTCATTTATCCAAACAATGTGGAAGTCAACAAACATTATATAAATCAAAAGGGCCACGAAACAAAGAACTATCGTTAAAGCTATCACATTTGACTTAAAGTTACTTCTTTTAATTCCAAATAATCGATATTCACCCGTAGAGCTTGACATCGCGGTGTTAACTGAAAGAGAAATTTCAACATTTCTTCATAAGATCTGAAACTTGTTTTACACATTTTAATGTTGCATACTATCGAAGTAATTTTGTATTTATTCACTGTTAAAAAATACATTTCTGTAAATAATTTTTGTAATTTAATCATTCAATAAGCAATTCATATTTATGACGAAGTTTAATGGTCAGTTCATGACAATCTTGATCAGTAGGAATGTTGAGCTTTTTTGTGATTTTCTTCTCATCCATTAACATAATCCAATTTGACTTTAAAGCTTCTTCAGCTGTGATTCGATTTTTTGGGTTTAAGCACAACATTTTATCAAGTAAATCTAATGCTAAAGTTGGAATAATAAATTTAAATGTTTCAGAAAGCTTTCTAATGCACCACTTGGGGTGTAATGCTCCATAACCAGGCAAAAGTTTGACTTCTGGCCATGAATGTTTGGTTGGTGTTCCACACAGATCAAATATTCCTCTAATCATTCCGATCTCAGTATTGAAAGTGAAAACAGGTTTACGTTGAAAAAGTTCACCGAAGATGCAACCCAAACTCCACATATCAACTGATCGATTGTACTTTTCTTCTCCCAACAACAGTTCAATTGGACGATACCACAATGAGATGACTTTGTTTGTAAATGGTCGCTCTGCTTGCCAATGACGTCCAAGTCCAAAGTCAGCAATTTTCACAACACCTTCATTGCTCACCAAAATGTTTGAAACTTTCAAATCGCGATGAAGAATATTTTCACAATGACAATGATGAATTCCTTCTAAAATTTGTTTGAATATTTGATAAATTGCAATCTCGTCAAACACCATCGATTGATTATCCAAAAGTCCCATCAAATCATGATTAACATACTCAAACACTAAATATGTTCCTTGATGTTTTGAATTCATCGAATCATTATGAATAATTTCAAGAAGATTTACAATGTTTTTATGTTTAAGCTTTCGAAGAATGTTTATCTCGCGAAGAACTGTAATCGGAAATCCATCGTACTCCTTCTCCATTCGCACATATTTCAAAGCAACAAGATTTAATGTAAGCGAGTCAACTGCCTTGAACACTTTTCCATAAGTTCCTTCGCCAATTTTCTCAAGAATATTGAAGCTGCTAAGATTTCGTTCACAAAACAATTCATGTTGTTGACAATTTCGATTGATAATTTGAGGACGAGCAATTTTCGAGGATGACATGCATTTAGAATTATTATTAAAACTTTGAATTGGTGACACAATCATTGGATTAGAATACAAATGATCACAAATCTCTTTGTAATGTGTTTCGCGATGTTTAAACTGTTCAGGTCGAAATTCTGGTGTTGTTGAAATTAAATTGTCATCACTTTTATGTTTAATTAATTTCTTCGATTGTCTGTCTTTGGAATGTTGATGGAAAATGGGAGGCATCGGTAGTTCAAGTACTCCAACTTTCTTTTTTCTTTCTGTTTGATGTTCTTCTTTGAATGTTTGCAATATTTCCTCTGAATCGCATTCTTTTGGTCGCTTTACTGGCGGTGTATATGAAGGACTTTTATTGTTATTTAATTTGTCGTAATCGTCACCTGTATTCTTGTTTCCACTCATCTGATGTGTAAAGGATTTCAACTTTTTATCTTTATCAGAATTGTAAGGATTTTTTCTAAGCATTTCACTTATTATTGATGAACTTTTTTCATTAGAATCAGACGAAAACTTCTCAAACTTTGATTGTTTTTTATATTTTCTATGTCCTTTTTTGTGACTATATTTTTTGTAGGGTTCATGATATGAGCTATGATTATTATAGTAGTACGATTGTTCGTAGTTTTGCCGTGTGCTTTGTGTGTCATTATATAAGTTACGTCTCCATTGTTGAATTTGAGGTCCATCTGATCTTTGATTGTTTTCTTTTGAATAATTATAATAAGAATTTGATCTATTATAATTGTCTGTGAAGTTATTCGAAGATGGTCCTAGGAAATATGATATTTATAACTTCGCCATTAACATAAAATTAAATGAATTAAATTATTAACCTGATCTGTTCCAAGAATTTGTACATCTTTTTTCCATCGAGTCTGTTGATCTTTCTCCTCTCGGTGAACTTGAGTTCCTTTTGATATTCCAACGTGACTTTGCATAATAATCATTTGGATGATTTGAATACATTTTTGTTTATCAATCAGCAAGCAACCATGAAATTTCAGAAATCCGTTGTGAAAAAAGATTTTCAAAATTCTGAAAGGGGCTTGCAATCATTAAGAGAAGTTTAAAAGTGTTGCCATAGTCGTAATTTGTGTTGATGTCATTTGACAATTTCAAAAATTTATAAATTGCAGATTTTTTAGATAAACAGTATAAATAACGACATTAAAAAGACACAAATAGCATCGCAATGATCTTTCAAATCTTTTTACTAGATGTGAAAGGAAAAGTACTGATTTCACGTAATTATCGAGGAGAAATCGACAGTAATGTCATTGATAAATTTATGCCACTGCTGATGGAGAAAGGTAAATGAGTCAACTTCTTTTCCACCAATAATTCTAACATATTTTTTCAATTTCTAGAGGAAGAAGGTCTTGTTACACCAATTCTTCAAACACAAGAGTGCACTTTTGCTTATGTGAAGACGAATAATCTCTTCATTGTATCAACTACCAAGAAAAATGCAAACATTGCCTTGGTTTTCACTATGCTCCATAAAATCGTACAAGTGTTCACGGAATACTTTAAGGAACTGGAGGAGGAATCAATTCGCGATAATTTTGTAGTCATTTACGAGCTACTTGATGAGTTAATTGACTTTGGATATCCACAAACGACCGATAGTAAAATTCTTCAAGAATACATCACCCAGGAAGGTCACAAGCTCGAGATTCAACCTCGCATTCCATTAGCTGTTACAAATGCCGTCTCATGGCGTTCTGAAGGAATCAAATATCGAAAAAATGAAGTATTTTTGGATGTTATTGAAAGTGTTAATTTACTCGCAAACGCCAATGGAAATGTTCTTCGTAGTGAAATTGTAGGCGCGATCAAAATGCGAGTTTATCTTTCGGGTATGCCTGAACTTCGTCTTGGATTGAATGATAAAGTGCTTTTTGAGTCAACTGGACGTGGAAAATCGAAATCGATTGAACTTGAAGACGTAAAATTTCATCAATGTGTTCGTTTGTCACGTTTTGAAAACGATCGAACGATTTCCTTCATTCCACCCGGTAAATGCCTTTAAAAACTTTGATTAATAATATTTTGAATAACTTTATTTGTCATTTTAAGATGGTGAATTTGAGCTTATGACGTATCGCAATAGTACGCATATGAAGCCTCTCATTTGGATTGAATCCGTCATTGAGCGTCATGCTCATAGTCGTGTCGAGTATATGATTAAAGCAAAATCCCAATTCAAACGTCGCTCAACAGCTAATAATGTAGAAATTATCATTCCCGTCCCAGCTGATGCTGATTCGCCGAAGTTCAAAACGACAATTGGTAGTGTTAAGTATGCGCCGGAACAAAATGCAATCACCTGGACAATTAAATCGTTTCCTGGTGGTAAAGAATATTTGATGCGAGCTCATTTTGGCTTGCCATCAGTCGAATGTGAAGACAGTGAAGGAAAGCCACCGATTCAAGTGAAGTTTGAGATTCCATACTTCACTACTTCCGGCATTCAGGTGAGATACTTAAAGATTATCGAGAAAAGCGGATATCAAGCGCTACCATGGGTGAGGTACATCACACAAAACGGCGATTATCAGCTTCGAACCAACTAAACTTGTTGTTAATTGTTTCTAACAAGTTTTTTTTTTCTTTTAAACATTTCTAACTATGATCGATGAATTTTTAAAATAAATAATTTATGGAATATTTTATGTTATTTACTCGTCACACGTTTTCAAATTTCTAAACAATGATCGATGTGATGAACTATGAAAATCTTTACTTACATGATGAAGAAGAAAAATTAAATAAATAATGAAATAGAAAATAAATTTTTTTATTTGTTCAAAAAGTTTCCCTTAAAGGTGGGGAATGTTTGGACAATTTTTCCTGTTGTGACCTTCTTGTCTGCACACGCTACATTTACGTCTTCCTCCATTTCCATTGTCATTGATCGTAACATTTTGTTGATTATTTCTTTGTAAAGGAACGTCTGCCCATTGGAAAAACCTGCACAATCTTGATCCACATGTGTAGAAAGGTCGACCAGCGTTAGCGCCTTGTTTTGCAACAAATTTGCTCGCAAGTTTATTGCAGTTGCAATTTAAATTTGGAAGTTTACTTAAATTAACTTTCGGTTGTTGGTTGGCATTTCTGTTGTTGTTATTTCCATTCATTATCGCTCCACCACCTGTCGGTCGATCATCGTCATCATTATTATCATGAAACCATCCACGTCTCTGATTTGAAGAATTTCCTGGATTTGAAAACGTTCCAAAGTCACGTGAAGGTGGAATTTGCGGATTTCTTTGATTTTGATGAACAGCACTTGATGAAGCGCCAACAATTCCACCCAAAACTTTAACATTTTCTGTTGGAATGTTTAAAACACTTCGAAGATGATCATCACAAGCTAAGCAAGTGACGTAAAAAGGCGCTTCGATTCTCGAATAAGCTTGAACTTCATTCATCATTCCAAGCATTGAAATTTGATTAAATTTTAATTTAATTTTCTTTTTCTCACCACGACAATTTGTGCAAATCTCATCAATGCATGAAATTTCTTTAATTCTGCTATCAAACCAAACAGCATTACGACAATTTGGATATCCTTGGCATGATAGGAAATACTCGCTGCTGTCTTTCTTCTGTCGAATGATCATTGAATGATTCTGACATTTCGGACATTTGAAAATTTCTTTTATAACTGGAAATGCTGGGATGGCATCAACATTAGCTTGTTGCGGTTGTTGACCGAATCTCTGTCCAAGTGCTTGATCCAATGATTGAGCATTTCTAGTAATGATTTCATAACATTCTTTATATTTCCGTATCTGTTCAGCAAGAACATCTCTAGGATTCTTCAATCCATTACAAATTGCTTTAAGATCTTCTTCAAGAGCAGCACGAAGTTTCGGTTGTGCAAGTTGAAGTTCCATCAACTCATAACCTTCCACAAGTCCCATTCCGAGTGTGCCAGGAACAAGATGTCCTTGATCTAACTCACCAATGTATCCTCGTTCTTTGATTGTTGAAATATGTTCAGCATGAGTCGCGTCAGTTCCAATTCCATGCTTTTCCATAAGAGCAATTAAATCAGCTTCTGTCAACATTGCTGGCGGATTCGTTTTTCCTTCATGCAAACAAAGTTCGGTTGGAGTGAAAATCTGTCCAAGTTCGTAATGATGAATTTCTTTACCAGTCCAGCGGTCATAAGGATAAACATCAAGATAATTTCTCTCCAAGATTATTAAACCAGTTGCATTGAATTCTTCATTGCCGATGATTGCATTAACGATTGTCTCTGAACCGACAGCATCACGACTAACACAAGCAAGAAAATGTCTCACGATAAGTTCATAAATTCTTTTCTCATCGCCATGTAAAGTCGACACAAATTTAGTTGGATGAATCGGTGGATGGGCTTGATCGGATTTATTACCATTACGAGGATTTGGACCCCATTCGAGTACACGATTTGCAAATTCACCCCATTCAGGATGTGGAACTTGAAGTTCGACAAGCGATCGTAAATTCATTTCTTTTGGAAACATATTCGTCTCCGTTCGAGGGTAACTGATGTAACCTTGCGTGTAAAGCTTCTCTGCAATTGTCATGATTGTTTTAGCTGAAAGTTTTAATTTACGCGATCCAGTCTTCTCTAACTCGATTGTATCCATAGGTTGAGGTCGCCATTTACTTTTTGGTTTCTGTTGAACATTTGTTACTGTTGCTTGACCGTCTGCTTGACATAACATTAAAAAAGCTTCACAACATGATTTATCGAAAAGTCTGTTTCGTGACCAGTTGAATTCAACATTCAGTTGATTGATTTTATGTGACACTGAAAGAATTTTTATCAATGTTGAAGCTAAGGATCAATGAAAATTTAATTTACTTACTTTTTATCTTCCAAAATGGTTTTGGAATGAAATTCTCAATTTCTTTGTATCGTTGAGCTACAAAACCTAATGTAGGAATTTGACATGATCCATAACTAACGAGACTGTCGATATTCGCTGGAAAGACCTTCTGAAGACGTAAAGTTTGAAATCTTGTAAAAGCAGCGCCAATGCGAAGGTCAAGTTCACTTCGAACATTCACAGCGTGATTTATTCGCTCATCAGGTTGAACTAAATTATTCATTGCTCTGAAAATTGACGTTGATGTCATGTCAGAGAATTTTGCTCTTTGAACAGTAATACTTGGCTTCACAAAACGACATACGTCGATGATTTCAAATCCAATATTTTCTCCTTCTCGATCACAATCAGTCCAAATGATGAGTCCGTTGCATGTTCTGATTTCACGTTCGAGTGTTTGTTTGATTTTCTGGTAATTTTCAGGACATGACTTAATAACTGGAGCTTCAAACAACTGTTCTGGATTACAACTTTGCCAATTCTTATATGCACTACTAAATTCATAAGTCAGTAAATGACCGGACACCGATGTAAAAACTATTTTAGCTTTAGAACCACGAAAATCCATTTCAAACTCATAAATTTTGTTGTATGGTGAATATCCTTCTCTCTGTGAAGAAGAATCATGTTAAATATTATATTCTTTTATTAAATTAAAAAAAATCTTACTCTTTGTGAATTACCACGCGAAAGAAATCCAGAAATAGTTTTAGCGGCATCATTTTTTTCGGCAACACATAAATATTTCATTATCTCGACGTTTCTTGCACAACTACTAAACTTTCTTATTTGGATTAAACAGCGAGATAACATCGAAGGATATTTATGTCATCTATTGATGCTGTTATTATGGCAGAAAAGCTTGAAATTAAAAAAGAAATTTAAAATTTTGTTGCTTTAGTTCTCATCTATGTAAACAAAAATTGCAAGTACAGTGGAAGCTCGATTAGCGAAATTCCCTTGAACGTAAAAGCTCGATAAATTTCGACACACTCACATTTTCGAGCAATTTACGTTCGTTGAAAGTACAAGTTCGATGAAAGTATGGCGCCGTAGAGAGCATGAGAGTTTATATCAAAATCACGCTCGTTGAAAGTAAATGAGAAAAAAAAGCAGTTTTGCAGTCTTCAACGCGTTCATCGTGTTTTTTTATAATAACAATATATATTAGAGACGCGTAAAATACAAATGCAGCAAATTCATAGAAAAAAACTTTAAATACAAAAAAAATTTATAATAATAAAAGTGAAAAATACAGCTGAAAGCCGTTCAAATATTGGAGAAAAATGTGTCACAGTTCTTAAGGATGCATATTTTTGATACATATTGAAGTGCATCGCTAGGTTGATAACGAGCTTTTTCATTAACATTTTTGAAAAAGTTCGTTTAGAGAAAAAGCTCGTTGTAAGTGACTCCCTTGGGTGACTAATCGAGCTTCCACTGTAAAGTTTTCTGCCCCTCTGAAACAAATCACATTTAAATCTGAAAAATTCGTTACATTTATAAATTTTATTTAATTCTTTTTATTTCGAGTTTTATGTCTAATCAATAAGTAATGATACTGATAAAACAAAATACAACTGTTGTTTTATAAGGATTATCAATAAATCCAATGTAATTCAGTGAATGAGTTGAGTAGCTGTCAATACATAATTAAATGAGAGCACGTCGATGAACAAAAAACAATTAATAAGCCAATAAATTATCTCTGATGTTTTTTCTTCTTTCTTTCGTTTTTACAAATAGCTTAGTCAATTTTGACAGCAGAATAGATTTTTCTAATGAAGCTGTAAGCACTTATAAAGCCTATCGTTCCTGTTAGAAGGAAGAAAGTGAGAACCATGAGACCTGAAAACGAATCAAAAGTTGAATTATTAATGTAAATGAATAAGTAATAACATACCAGTGTATCCAAAATACAACATTGTGGGAATGAACTCGCTGATTTCGAGTTTGATGAAGAAATAAAAGATGCTATAGAAGAGAATATAAATGGCACTTCCACCAGAGACAATGAAAGATCTCCAATGCCACCGATAGTCTTCACCACATAGTTGAAAGTATGTCATCACAATTGAAAGTTGGCCGCACGAAACGACGAGAATACAAAACACAAGAAATAGAAATCCGAAGAGATAGTAAAACTGATTCTGCCAAATGGCACTGAACACAAAAAATAATTCAATGAAAACAGCTCCAAATGGCAAAATCCCTGCCATTAATGTACACATGATGATGTTCATGTACCATTGTTGCTTAGGAATTTGTCTGGGAATCATGTTTGTTCTTACAGGATGTTGATATCCTTGCTTTCTGTATCCAAAATAATAACCCAGGTAGACAAGTGGTAATGAGATTCCAAACCACAACAACAGAAGTCCAACCATTGTTCCAAACGGCACGGCCCCAGACGATCCACGTCTCCAAATAAAGAAATTTAAAAAGAAACATGTTGTGAAAACGATTCCAGGGAAAAGTGTTGCCGTCAAAAGTGCTGTTCGTTTCCAATCTTTTCCTTTCATTGTCTTGTACAATCGAGCAGAGAAATAACCAGCAATAAGTCCCATGAACACAAAAAGCATAATTGATGCTGTCATTAATGCTCCACGTGATGATGGACTTAACATTCCCAACATAGCAACGAAAATTGTGATGAATGCCATGAAGAATATTTGAATTCCTGTTCCTATGATTGCAGCAAATAATCGAGGATGACGAGGTGAACGAAAAACATCTCCATGGACTAATTTCCATCCTGTTTCTTCAAGAGTATCTTCGAAACTATCATCTGTATTGTATTTGGCAATATCTCTTCGTAATGTTCGTACCATAATCATTGTTAGTATTCCTGATAAAAGAACATTTTAATTTATAAAATATTAGAAAACAAATTAAAAAAATTCACCTGAGAGAAAGAAGACGACAATAAGACTGTTGATGATGCTGAACCAATGAATTTGAACATCATTCATGCCAAGCAAATAATCCCAACGCGAAGCCCATTTTACTTGTGATTCTTTCCATACAACGGAATAAGTAAAAAAGAGCGACGTATGTCCATCACGATTGACACGTTGAGGTTTTGGATTATCAGGAAAATTACATTCTTCACCCTCGAATTTTATTTCAGCTAAATCAACTGAAAGTGTTTCAACTTCAAATCCTACAACCCGATATTGATCTCTGCAAAAGTTTAACGTGATTTTGATCAGAGAACATGCAAATTATTAAATATAAAAAAAATTTCTTACTTGCTATGAGCGTGATACGACAAAACAAACTTCAAATGATTGTTGATGTAGGGATCTCCTTTGCTCACCATTCCAAGACGATAGCCATGTTCATATTGAAGTTCCATTGTATCAGGATTGATGATTCTCGTTGCAACTGGAAGATTGTCAACTAAAAGATGAACAAAATATTCATGTTCTATACGTTCAGCAACTTTCTTTGACTGTTGAATATCCCAATTCAGAGGCGTTGATACAGTATTGCACAGAAGTTTACAATTAACGTCTTCGTCCATTTTCACTTCATATGGAGTATTCACGATCCTGTCGCCTTATAATAAGAAATTATTTAAATGATTAAAAGAGTTTAAATTTTTCATAAAACTTACCACGAAGAACTTCTCCAAGATTTTCTGATTTAAAATGAAGTGTTCCATTTTTTGGTAAACAAAATTGAAGTGAATAATATTCATATGGTAGCTGCGTTCGTGTTGATGTCATCTTTACTGCTTTCACCTCTATAAAATATTAGAAATATTCGATTGTTTGTTTTTCTTGCCAACATCATCATAATAAACTCACCTATTTTACTTCCTCGTGAAAATTCACGTGGTGCAATACCCGGTACATAAAATGCATGACTCGTAGATATTGATAGAACAATTAGTATTAGAAATTTAAATGATTTCATTTAAATTCTTTTTTTTTCGTTCTTGTTTACTATTTTATATTTATGTTAAAGCCCCCTTGGAAAGAGTTTCCAACCCATGTGAAAAATTCACATTTGAATATTTGTTTTTGAACGAGAGCAAAACCGTTAACATTTGTTATAAATTATAACTTATAATTCTTGGAGATTAGGTATTTTCTCGTTATCAAAGTTAAGATAGACAAGAAATTCTTCTCTTTTCGTTTGTTCTACGTTCCACTCTACTTAGATGAAATTTTAGTGATATAAAAAATCAGCGATTTGCTTAGTTATACAAGAAGGCTTTTCATTTTACGGCACTCTCGCTTCACCGCTCGTAAAATTCTACTAAATAAAATTAACTAGGATTTATTAGGTAAATGCATTTAAGAATAATAAATTTAAGTAAAATAATATTATTTTTTTCTTGTAGATGTACTTATAACCCTTTAACTTTTTATCAGTCAAATCGTATAAATCAATGAAACATTAAATTTATGTGATATTCCAAAACATTGATCTGGTCAAATATTTATGGTGTGGAAATTCATGCAATTTGACCAAAACGGAGAGAAAGGGATATGAATATGTATGTTATAAGTATAAGATTATCTGCTTTATATAAACTGAATTGATCATTTATTTTCAGCTTTTATTTTGAATATATAGCATTACGCTGCCTTTTCAAAAAAACCTTTTTAATATAAATAGATAATAAAGATAGTCGTTCTAATAAACATCGAAAGTGGGAATTTGCTTGAGAAAAAATACTTATTGAAGGTTTTAAAACATTTGAATATTTAGAGCATACATATGTGCTCAAAAATATGTTCAGACTCCTATTTCAGAGTATAATCAAGTTTATAAGTCCTTAAAGCAATGAATGTGCAGCAATATCCTCGTTCTTTCACATATTTTACTATTAGATATTACTTAAAAGAACAATTTTAATCACTTTAAATTACCATGAAATTAAACGAATGTCTAAATAAATTGAAATTTCCTTGAAGCATATAAGGGTGATGGTATAGCGTTTTAATGATTTATGAAAGAAATTTGAAAATATTCCTATGGAGGATTTTTCACTTAAAACACCTCATAATTCTTACACAAAAGTTATACATTTAATTAGTTATACGTCTCTTTAAAAAAGTAAATTTTATATCACTGACAACATAATTTTCTTTTAATTCTTGTGTCCACAAAATACGTGACATTGTCTTTTTGAAAAGCTGAAATAAATATCGATTTTTATTGATCTTTTACTTTTAGTTACCAGACATTGTTACAGCTACCTACATATGTACACTCAAAAGATTTTATTGAAAAACTGTAGTGTCTATTGTTAATATGTTTGTTATTGAGCGTTCTATAGACTTTTCCACATCCCTTTTTTAACTCAAGTAGATAACTGCGTGTTTAATCTGTCATCTTTTGCTTTTTATATTGTATTTCTAAATTTATTCATTTTATGAATTATTCCTATAAAAAAACTAGAAGTTCAAATAAAGAATGAAGCAAACGAATATTCCAATGAAGTCATTTTTCATTAAACGGGAAATTCTAAATAGTTTTCCATTCATATTAATACACAAGCAGATAAAGTCAATTTATTCGATTTCGATCATTACCTAAACTTTATTATTTTTTATTGAATGAGTGTTTTTCTCGTACAACAAATTGGTTCCCGACTGAAGAGACATAAAAAAATCAGAAAAATAAAAAAGAAGAAAGAAAACTTTGTCATCCTGCTGGTATCATTGATGATGACACTATTTATGGTGATTGAGATTGTGAGATGTTTATTAAAATAATAAGGCAGACAACAACCTCAGCTTCGACATTGGGCAGAGTTGGACTCGACTGATACATTCGAGCATTGTTTTGATTAAAAGTGAAACATTTTCTGCTGCTTCTTCGCTACTCAACAAATTTACTTTATTTATAAAAAAGAATCTGATTAGATTGATGTAGGGGTGGAACGAGAAAATCATGTTTAATCCACTTCAACTACATAACTTTACTTCGATGTCGACAAATTGCATCCAACCCTATTCGCATCAAGGTGGAATTATTTTTTATTCGAATCTGTTTAATGCAGTGCAGTTTCTTCTTCTTTTTATGATGACAATTTGAGATGCTTTCGCAATTATTATTTGTAGTCACAATTCCCATGAAATTGTTAAACTTTAATTGGCACATCGCAACATTTGAAACGACTAAAGAAATGTGGAATTAAGAATGAACAATCACGCCTTTTGCGAGCTCCTGAGAAGTTAATTGAATTCATTTAAATGACACTTAAATTTATTTAAATGTTTTTCAAGGCACTTTGTTACATCATTAAATTAAAATCCGCTCACAATTCCACCCTAATTGTCAGTAACCACAAAGTCTGATTTAAATTCCCCTCGAAGTGTAACAAAAACCATTTTTTATTGTTCCGCAGACAAGTGAAAATTCAAATGAGATGAGAATGAGCTTGTAAAGAGCTGCGAAGGTCAAGCAGAAAGACTGCAGTTCATCCCTTATCAGCTCGCTTGTGAGTTTTGAGTTCATAAAACAAAAGCGCAGTTAAACTCTTCATGTGTGACTCGAAATGAAACAAAATCCTTTAAAAATTTATATCGTTCTGATGAAGTGCTTTTATTGAATTAATAGTTTAGTTCCGGTACTGGTTGAAATCTTTCACTGCACTCCAAATGGAAACTCATGCGAGAAATATTTTAGGGGTCGGAAAATTGAACACGTTTCTCATCCACTGTGAAGTAAAAAAGAATGAAGAGAATCGAGATTTTTGATCGGATTGTTGATTTATGGCTATTGAATAGTTTCTGAATTAACTTGTTATGAGATACTGAGAGAGATTTATAAAGTTAAATATCTAAGCGAATTTGATAAGCAGAAGGGGTTGCAACCGGTTGATAGGATAAGACAAATGTAATTGGAGTATGAAAGTTTTGTAAATTATCTGAATGGAGAATTCAAATTTCTGCTTTAATATTTACGAAATGCATTTAAAACCAATTGAAGAGTTAAATGCCCAAACATTGTTTTAAACAAAGTTATTCATCAATCAAGAAGTCATGCGAACTTCATGTCACTTCTATTAGAAATGAATTAAATTGCTAAATCCTTCGTTGACTTCATCTGTGAAATTTTCCATTACACATGCGCTTATTTGTCTACTTTTTTTTATGATGAAAACAGATTGTGGGTGTGTTATAAATTATCTATGCTGAGATTGGGGATATAAATTTGAATAAAAACTTTAATTTTAGGTTTTTCATCTAAAATCAATGAATCTTAGAGAAAAAGAAGCAACTAACTAAAAGTTCACAATAAATATTTATGAATGGAACGAAAGTATCTGAAAGATTTCAATGAAAATCAATATTTACGTTTCAGCTATCTTGATCTTATTTCTTGAAACTTACTGATGTATAAGAAGTTAAATGTTGAGAATCAATTAAAAAACTTTCCACATGTTTTCTTAGAGAAGTTCATGGTTAAATCTACTTCGAAACTTTCTACTGCTTACAATAAATTGTTTATTTAAGCATCGATTATGATCAAAGTTTCACAATGACAATAAAAAAATTTAAAAGAAAAACAAATTTATTGACATAAAATATATTTTGGTCATTCACCTTTAAAGTTGTGACAATATAATTCGCTTGACAAACAATTTTTAATTGTAATAATGTCGAAATTGAAAAATTATCATTAATATTATTGAGTTATTAACGTCATGTGTTGTTACTAATGAGCTAAACTATCAATATTTGATCGAATATTTGTAAATGTTGATGATTGCGGTGATAACGATGACCACAACATCAATGCTTGTAAATATTCCAAACACGTTTTCCTTTATGTACACCAGTGATTATTGAGATGTATGTAAGATCTTGTGAACAGGGAAGGGACTTTCTTTTTAAATATTCACGCAACTTTCTTGTGAAAGTTTCACATGAAGCATAGGAAAATCGGATAAGATTAATGTGTGAGAAAGCATGGTCTTATGTCACGATAAATTACCTAATATTATTTTAATTTATAAGCCTACTGAAGACAATTACTTAACCAAAAGATGAGATAAGGAAACAGGAAATAACCTAAAGCTATAACTTTTATTCAATAAATAAATAAAATCGTTCATGAGGGTTTCAATTTCTTCACCTTTAGCGAGGATCAATTACCGGGAAATTCGTAAATTTATTTCAATCGTGACATGTTTTGAAAATAAGGGTAATTATCGCCAATATTTCATTGATTTGAATCAAATTTATTTTCAATCTTTGAGGGTTGCGAAAAGAAATTTGTGTATGTAGACACGAGAGGGTTCGAGAAGTGAAAGATATTTTGCGTGGGTGAAAACGTTTAAGAGAATTTATGTCACAAATAACTTCACAAGATATTTTCTTTATTCAAAGATATCTCCATCCACTCACTTGTAAATTTCCGCGATTCTTTTCCACCCTTCTACAAGATGAACACTTTAAATCTCAAAATCTCATAACAAGTTAATACAGAAACTATTCAATAGCCATAAATCAACAATCCGATCAAAAATCTCGATTCTCTTCATTCTTTTTTTACTTCACAGTGGATGAGAAACGTGTTCAATTTTCCGACCCCTAAAATATTTCTCGCATGAGTTTCCATTTGGAGTGGAGTAAAAGATTTCAACCAGTACCGGAACTAAACCATTAATTCAATAAAAGCACTTCATCAGAACGATATAAATTTTTAAAGGATTTTGTTTCATTTCGAGTCACACATGAAGAGTTTAACTGCGCTTTTGTTTTATGAACTCAAAACTCACAAGCGAGCTGATAAGGGATGAACTGCAGTCTTTCTGCTTGACCTTCGCAGCTCTTTACAAGCTCATTCTCATCTCATTTGAATTTTCACTTGTCTGCTTGTCTGCGGAACAATAAAAAATGGTTTTTGTTACACTTCGAGGGGAATTTAAATCAGACTTTGTGGTTACTGACAATTAGGGTGGAATTGTGAGCGGATTTTAATTTAATGATGTAACAAAGTGCCTTGAAAAACATTTAAATAAATTTAAGTGTCATTTAAATGAATTCAATTAACTTCTCAGGAGCTCGCAAAAGGCGTGATTGTTCATTCTTAATTCCACATTTCTTTAGTCGTTTCAAATGTTGCGATGTGCCAATTAAAGTTTAACAATTTCATGGGAATTGTGACTACAAATAATAATTGCGAAAGCATCTCAAATTGTCATCATAAAAAGAAGAAGAAACTGCACTGCATTAAACAGATTCGAATAAAAAATAATTCCACCTTGATGCGAATAGGGTTGGATGCAATTTGTCGACATCGAAGTAAAGTTATGTAGTTGAAGTGGATTAAACATGATTTTCTCGTTCCACCCCTACATCAATCTAATCAGATTCTTTTTTATAAATAAAGTAAATTTGTTGAGTAGCGAAGAAGCAGCAAAAAATGTTTCACTTTTAATCAAAACAATGCTCGAATGTATCAGTCGAGTGACTCGACTCGAGTCCAACTCTGCCCAATGTCGAAGCTGAGGTTGTTGTCTGCCTTATTATTTTAATAAACATCTCACAATCTCAATCACCATAAATAGTGTCATCATCAATGATACCAGCAGGATGACAAAGTTTTCTTTCTTCTTTTTTATTTTTCTGATTTTTTTATGTCTCTTCAGTCGGGAACCAATTTGTTGTACGAGAAAAACACTCATTCAATAAAAAATAATAAAGTTTAGGTAATGATCGAAATCGAATAAATTGACCTTATCTGCTTGTGTATTAATATGAATGGAGAACTATTTAGAATTTCCTTTTCAATGAAAAATGACTTCATTGGGATATTCGTTTGCTTCATTCTTTATTCTAGTTTTTTATAGGAATAATTCATAAAATGAATAAATTTAGAAATACAATATAAAAAGTAAAAGATGACAGATTAAACACGCAGTTATCTACTTGAGTTAAAAAAGGGATGTGGAAAAGTCTATAGAACGCTCAATAACAAACATATTAACAATAGACACTACAGTTTTTTATTNGAGTAGCGAGAAAGCAGCAAAAAATGTTTCACTTTTAATCAAAACAATGCTCGAATGTATCAGTCGAGTCCAACTCTGCCCAATGTCGAAGCTGAGGTTGTTGTCTGCCTTATTATTTTAATAAACATCTCACAATCTCAATCACCATAAATAGTGTCATCATCAATGATACCAGCAGGATGACAAAGTTTTCTTTCTTCTTTTTTATTTTTCTGATTTTTTTATGTCTCTTCAGTCGGGAACCAATTTGTTGTACGAGAAAAACACTCATTCAATAAAAAATAATAAAGTTTAGGTAATGATCGAAATCGAATAAATTGACCTAAACATTCTCGAGGGATTCCTTAAGGGATGAACTAACCAATGTGGGGTGGAACATTTCTTCCCTTTTCTTCTCAAAAGAAAATAAAAGATTGACGTTGTTAGTGACTAACGTATGAGTAAAAGAAGCATTCTGATGGTGATGCTTTAACGAAAAGTACATTCAGATAAAAAGTATCTAAAGTCAAACTTTAATCTTTGTATGAGCATCTGAAATATTCGCCCGTTTTACGATTTCACTTTGTAGTCGAACGTGTCATAAATTTATTCTTTTGTGTTGTCCGAAAAATGAATTCACAACAGAAATTTATTGACCATAAAACGCAAATGCATATGAGATAAGATTGT
This sequence comes from Clunio marinus, assembly GCA_900005825.1. Classification (NCBI taxonomy): domain Eukaryota; kingdom Metazoa; phylum Arthropoda; class Insecta; order Diptera; family Chironomidae; genus Clunio; species Clunio marinus. Next base: position 79,247 of record CVRI01000054.1, read on the forward strand.
GTGAAAGATAAGATTTCGGAAACAAATCATACGTTCGACCCTTAAATAAAAGACGTTCATGTTCGTCATGTGATAATGTTGGATGTTGTCAAGAATAAAGAATAAATTTCATTTTATACAGATTCGTGCAATATGAACTTTCAACCTTATCACTTCCATTTTCGCAGGTTTAAATCAATTTGGTTGAGTCTTGACATTTTAAAATTTGACTAATCTCAAGTTGGAAGGAAACTCAAAAACTACTTCAAGTAGAAATTGCAATTTTATAATGCCAACCTTTTGTACATGTTAAACCCTTTTGTAAACAACAATCTTCCTTCGTTTACCTTCTATTTGTAAATCTGATGTCACTTGAAAGATAATCCAACCAATTTGTCATCATGGAACATGACATTGCGACAAAAGATGCTGATGACATTTTCCCTGCTGAGCGCCAACAACGATCATGTGGATGATAATGGTTGCAATTGTTATTTCAATAATGGTTAGGAAATGGAAAAATAATGAAAAATTTGCAGAAAGTGTTTACTGCTGAAGATAAAAACTCAATAAAAATGTCAACGATATGACTAATCTATTGGTTGCTTGCCAAAAGGATTAAAAACAATGAAAACGATTGACATTCACTTTATTGAGATGAAATTGTTCATTTACATAAATCTTTAGAAAAAATTATTAATCTTAATGTTTGTGCAGTTAAACACTGATTTTATGTCAATTTAATGTTGATAGTCACTTTTAACCAGCAAGGGTGAATTTTTAGGACATCAAGTTAAAGCATTTTGTTTGACCAGCATCAATAACATAAAACATTAATCTATGCAAGATTAGCACAGTGAGGAAAAACTTCCATTTAGTCACGTTTTTCCACTTGTTTAACAATGACCAGAAGCAGGTCAATAATGCAATATTTAAAGAACAAGCAGACAATTTAAAAAGTTAAAGTTAAAGTTGAGGAAACTAAAAAGTTTTGTTGACGAGAAAAGTCGTAAATCACAAGACTTTATGATAAACTAGCGGATAATATTTCGAACTTCATCCCATAAGATTATTAACAAAAGATTTACGACCTTCCCAAAGACATCAATAATCAGCAGATTCAGTCGAGAGTTAAACTTCGATTCGCACAATTACTAAATACAGTCAACATTAACCCCTAAGAGACAGCGAAGTCCGAGCCGTCGAAGGGAAAATTTATCACTTTTATTTCTCTTTCTCGATGGCTAAACGACAGAAATATTTTATTCATTTCACGAAGTTCGTTCAATTTTGGGATGTAACATTTCAATAAGAAAAATAAATAAAACTTTCGGACAATGTTCGACATCTTCTGATATCTTTTGCTTAATAAAGATATCAATTTGCAATTATAATTTTATGTCGCTTCACATTGATGCCTTAGAGGGTCTAATGCAAGTCATTTCATCTGCGTAAATTGGGAATCTTGTAGTGTAATTTTTGGATCATTCCCAATAATGTTTCCAATAGCTTTTTCAAGAATACAAGTTAATTTCTTATGATAATTTAATTACTTGTTGTTGAATAGAAAATCCATTTCCTAATTGCTATGAATTATCCTCAAGTTTTAGAAGGGAAATCGATTGAAATGAAGCGATGAGATTTGCTATCGCTTATCGCTTACCCCATGGAAAGAAATTACTTCGAATAAAAGAAAAGTTTTCTCTAAATTTCCATGAAAATCACGATCAAAAAATTCAGTTGTGCGTTAAACGCGATTTACACAAATTGCTCAAGAAAAAAACTTTTCTTCGATGCATTGTGAAAGTCTTCGTCTGATCAGAACGTAATTTGATTTTGAAAAATCGATTCGAGTTACACTAAAGCGTTTACGTGATTTCTATAATCAAATTCACATGAAAGGCTCAACAAGCGTGAAAATTTACCGCACTGAAATCTGATTTCCCTGATTCGTCACTAACATCATTTGTTTCAAATGACTTAACACAAAGTTTTTGTGAAATTTTCTTGTCTGGAATTGTAAACTGAAACCTTAGAAATTCTTACGTTTGGCAGCAAAGTAAACTGAGTGCCTTTAGTTAAACTTACAAAATCATTTTGAAAAGATTAACAAACAATAATTTAAAAAGTGTTTCCATTGACCTATAAATACTCATTGACTTCAAAGTTAAGCTGAAGGTGCAAAGACATAACTCACAAATCAGTTGAGTCTTTAAACAAATATCGAAAAATTCTTAAAGCGTAATTTTAGACTTGCTGGAAATTTTTCATGCATTGACACATTTTTATGAACCAACAGGTATAATTCTTGAAAATCTATAGTCAGCAGCTTTCAATGACGTTAATATTGAGTCTGTTCTCATATTTAAGATATATCAATTTTGGTTTTTATGAATTGCAAAGTCATCAAGTCTACCAAGAGTCACGAGTCGATTCTTTTTCAAACTCTTAACTTTTCTTCTTTACTTTTTTTTATTCTTCATTCAAATTGGCGTATAATGAAGGAAGTTTTATTGTCCTTTAACATCATGTGATGAAGACATCAGTAAGGAATATGGAACAAAGACAAATAAGAAAAGCCGCAAAACATGTCATCGATAAATTGCTGCCAACCCTATTCACGTAAAATAAAAAAAAATCGTTTTACGACTTTAGTCTTTACGTTTGCTAAGGAAATTATTGGGAGTAGAATAAAATATTTTATCCATTCACATGGAATTTGATTAGATTTTGGAAACTGAGTTGTTTTGTTACATGAAGTTGCAGACATTCATCCAGAAAGTATTTACGATTTCTAGAAAATGAAACTTAAATCCTTCAATTTTATTAACTGAAGATTCTCTTGTTAGCTCAATCTACAAATTCATCATTTCATCATAAAAACGAGTAAAAATATTTATTTTCTAGACATACAAAAAGAAAAACCGCGAAAAGATTGAAAATTTTAAGAGCTCAGAAATTTTCCACGATCATAATCGCATCCGTTGAATGTTTGTTTATAATTATTTTATTGGAAACAAATTAATTAAATTAATGAAATTGTAAAGGTAGTAAATATTTGAATTGAATTAACCCTTTCTTGTAATGCAAACAGTTGAACGAATTTTGGATTTTATGTTAATTTTCTGCAAATACAACGGTAATTATATCATGCAAATTGAGAATAAAGTTTGAAGTTGTTGGATATGCTGGAAATTCATGATTAAATAAATGAACTCATTTGATTGTTCATATCTAATTAACCTTTTTTCTTTTTTGTTTGAATGAGATTGTCTTAAGATTGTTACTCGAAAGATACAACAAACTTATTGCCTTGACTCTTAATAAATTTTATTCAAATTTATCATAATATAGTAAACTACATGACATTATATATTATTAAGAAAATTATTAGCACATTACACTTAACAAGTGATCGATTTTCCTTCATAGACTCAAAAGCACATAAGTAAAGAGAATTCTCTTTATGAATGAAAAATTGATAGTGAAATTTGATGACTTAACACTTCCCACCCACAGCAGTCTGGAAAACGCAACAGCATAGCACAAAAACTGCACATCAATAACAAAATGCTAAATCGAGATATTTTTTCGGCAGCATCAGCTATCCTATCTATAAGCAAAGGAGAAATTTGTTGAGAATCTGAAAATATGTCCTTGAAAACTAGAACAAAAAGACATTTGATTCGATTAATCAAGGTCATTTTGTTACTTAGAGAAAACTTTTTCCATCATTTAGTATTTGGAATAGGATGAAGTTTGATGTTCACTCATAATTTTTCTTTTTAGTTTTGAAAGTTATGTTTCAGATTAACTTTTAGATGCGCCTTTAAAGTCATAAAAAAAACTACTCCCTTCGACATCGCCCCCTTTCATGTCAGTTTTTAATTTATATCGTCAATGTTTTTTATCGCTTTTTTATTATGATAGTGAATGTCCGAACATTTAATTTTGTCTTTTCTTTCTTTCTTTCAAGCAGCAATGCAAACCTCTGAAACTAACAAATTGAATATATTTTTGGCAAGCAGCACATGCCAGAAGGAATATTGACTTATACGATAAAAAACAGCACATTTAGATTAAAAAGACATGATTAAGGGACAAAATTTATCGATATTTATTTATTGCTTTTCCTTTTCTCTCCTCTTTTCGAGCTTTGACGCTCCGTGAAACGAAACAAAAATGCGAAATGTATCGGAAGAAAATTTATTAGGTGAAATTTATTGCCGCATCTTTGTTTGTCATATTGGCTTTCTTATGCGGCTTCAATATGTTACATTCAATTGGAATGACCAGATAGATAGAAACGAGCAGTGATTTTGTAAAGAGAATGAAATCAGCTTCTTTTCATATTCAATTATCGTTGGGAACTTTGTGAAGGTTCATTCGACAGTGTTATCAACAACGACACAATAAAACGTGCCACGTAATTCCTTAAGAGAAATTCAAATTCTTCTTATCATAATTAAGAACTAAACAAAGTATTCAACGTTTTATGTTTCAGAAATTTTAAACTGTCATCTAGAACCCTCGTCTTCTTTTACATAATTATACTTATTTAGCTGAATATTCTGCATAATCATTTCATGACAAGTTCTGAGCCTCTTAAAGAAACATAAATAATTTTCTCGCTGCCCCTGCATGAGAGTTTGTGATCCGTTTAACAATTTTCTTTCTTAATCGAATTTCCTCATTTTTTTCTGCTCTTTCCGCGCCGATTTATTTCGCATTGATTTCATATATGAAATTTTCTACTTATGTTATAGAAGATTGTATAAGAATTCTCAGCCTCAATATCCTCAAAAATATCAATTCTGATTAATCGAGCAGAAAATGTATAAAGCATATGGAATTATATAAGAAATAAATGGGAATGTTTCATAAAGCGGATATTAGAGATATTTGAAAAGATGTCTTAATAAGATAAATTCAATGAAACTTTATTAGAACAACATCCTACAAGCGAGAAGTTTTACTTTATCAAACGAAAAACAATATATTTGTGGCTTCTAATAAATAAAGCTATTAATTTGTTTACGCCAGGGAAAGGAAGACAAAATGTAATTTTTTTCTTCAGATTTATGATATTTAATACATATAAAAATCATAAATAATTCATTAAATGGTTACAAGGAAAACAGAATTAATTGTTCAGTTGCAACATTTTTGAAATTTTCATTGATTGATTCTTTTGACAAAGTTTATCAATAAGAAAATATTTTTCTTACAACTTCATTTCCTTTCAACTTCAAGGATATTTAATTGAAATGCTGTTAATCCGAGGAATCAATTTCAGTTATCAAAAAAGGAACATCTTACATTATAAATTCAAGAAAATCTTCCCCTTAAAAAATTATATTTAAGATTCTTAACAGGACTTAAATCATACTTACGTCAAGTTTAAATTACTTTCTTTGATATTTTAAAAATGAGTTTTAAAAGCATTTTTTGTTATGTTATTAATTCTATAAATATTTCTTCTTTTTTATTATATTTTTTAAAGCAAGTTTTGCAGAAAACATATAAAAAGAAGTTTTGCATTGACAACTCATCAATAATTCGAGCATTTTTCTGTAATAAACCTATGCAATCGAATTTCATGGAATTTTACTTAAAGTTCATTAACCGCTTGCAGTAAGTCACTCTCAGATGAATGTGGTATTTGGCAATTAAAAGGCTATCAAATATATAACAGTTGTAGAAACACATAAAATTCAAACAAAGATATTCACCTATAACGTTAATTTAATCAGTTGAATACAAGCGGAACACTTGATAATGTTTAACAACGCGACGGGATGAATATCCATGAGATGAAATGAGGGTGGAAAATTTACCATGAAGAGGGAAAACCCTTCAAGGGTTTTGTAAACGATTCTTTCTTTTATTTTCAAGCGTTGTTATTAATATGACGTAATTTTCACAAATAAATTCTACCAACTCATTGATAATAAATAAATTTCAAGAATGGAAAAATGTTCACTAAAAAATCGTCTCGAACGATCACATTTCTTCACATGCATGAGACTGAAACTTAAGTCAGTCAGAAGAACTTTAATTTCATCTTATATTTCCTGAATTTGCTGACATGTCCATTTCAGGTGGCCCGAGGACGTTTGAAAGGGAATTTTATTGTGCATAATTTTGCTTCAACATCACATTTTCGCCGACGTCAGATAATTTTGGTTTTTTTTCTTTGCTCTTCAAGGAAGAAGATCAACAGTGAAAAATTTGATGAAACAGACAATATTGATTCTCTCCACAAAACGACTTGACTCGTCGTCGTCTTCAACCTGATGAAACATATTTAAAAATTATTGATTTTTTATTAGCTTTACTGGAATCGATTGTGAACTGATTTTTGAAAAGCAAAAGTTATCTTCAAATAAATTCCACAACGTATTTCTTTCTTTTATCGTTATAAGCCATTTTGTGGTGGTCAAGCATGTCTTTTTTTATGGCATAGACACAGATTGTGGTTACTGCCAAAATATGCAAAAATTATGGTGTGTGCAACATAAAAATATTAAGGGATTACAAGAGGGTTACACATGGGATATATTATTAAAAAATATGTGTTATTGTTATTGTGAGATGGTCAAGCTTGCAGAGATAAAGGATGCCTCGAAGGAGAATAGTTCGAGGGCTAGAGTGACAATTTTCAGGAAATAATCGTGAAACATTATGGGCGGTTTTGCTTCACATTTACTCGATTTATTAAGGGTTAAATAAAAGTTCTTCGGGCACATAATATTCTTGATATTTCTGCTAACTAAATATAGCCTTGGTGACAATTTACATTCAAGATTTTCAAAGTTCATTGACTTAATTTTCAATTTTCTCGCTAAAGTTGCAAATAAATTTATTCAGTGTATGCTTAAAACATGCACTTTAATCAAACAGAGCGTAATAGTTGTGATGCGATCGTCATTTATTTTTCGTTAGCTCAGCTAAAAATCAGATTGACTACGAATAACTGTATAAAATGAAAAATATTTCAATTTAAATTTTAATTAGCTATCAGCTCCATCGCGCGTTTCAAAATAGAGCAATCACAAAGCGCAAAATCTAAGATAAGCAGCTGAAATGAAAATATATGATTCGATTAAACTTTTCTTACTCGTACTCTGATTTTCACCCCGGACAATTCAAGTGCTGGGAAAATCTATGATATCAAGACAACAACAACATAACAAACAAACAAATTTTCCCCTCAGAAAAGGAAAAATTATTATTGTTGCTTCTTAGGAAACAAAACCACGCCTACAACAAATGATTGAAGTGTTTCTTCATGCCCAGAGTAATTTGAAGAGAAAATCTCAACTTTTTTGACTGATTTCAGATTTCATGACAATTTAATTACATTTCGAAACATTCAAGAAAATTTCTCGACTATCAAAAAGCAGACAAATCTTAATTTTATTTTAAAGAAAATTATTTCATCCTTAAATGTAACTAAAAAATTCTTCCTTTTTATTTTAAATGAGAGTAAAAGAATGTGCATTAAACGTTACAACGCTAATCATGTTTTCATGTGTCAGCTAACATAATGTGTCAACCCTCAAATCTTCAATGCCATGCACTTGTCATTGTTCACTCAATTATAGTGACCTACAATGCAATTAGTGTCACTCAAGCTCAATTGGAAAGAGACCAGGAAGAAATTTAAACTTCAAGAAAGAAAATTGCGCAAAAGAACTGTCGTTTGTAACTTGACACCTTTGTCTGTTTCTCTTGAAACTTTTACAACGACTTTCAAGAACATTTTCTTTCGAAATTGTCATAATTACTAAGTTGAGATTGCTTCATAGAGTATGGAGGTATTTCTGAGACATAAAAATGTGTTGTTGAGGCTCAATGATCAATTTCCGGCGCCTGAAAACTAAACAAAAACTTATCATTCAATCTATTCAAGCATCGCATTTTGATCTTTCACAAACATTCTTCATGAAATCTTTGATAAACTTATGAGCTGTATATGTAAGTCAGAACGTTCGAAATAAGACAACAAGCAAAATACTTCAATCTGATACTAACGTAAACAATACCATGTAGAAAATTTAATGCGACAATAAAAGAAGAACAATAAAACAGACACAAGCATTCGGGATTAGATTGTTTACATTTCATCGAAAGAATACTAATTCTGCTGCTTTCCATGATGGTGTTTTTGATAAGAGTCTAGTATGCTTCTCATGTTCATCATAGCAAAACAACACTTTTTACGACAAATTTCATCAAGATTTGATTTCAAGAGTCGTTTTGACTGTAACCAGATTCAGAATTTCAACATGTGAAAAATATTTTTATTATGCCTTTAACTTAAACATTTGATATCTGAGTGCGATAATCATTCATAATATTTTCGTTGTCTTACAACGTTAGAAAAAAGTTTTCAATTCCTCAATAAAATCATTTTTTTATCTGCAAAACTCAAAAGTTATAAACAAAATTATTTACTCGTAAATTACTTCAACAATTTCATTTTTATTTCTTACCATTTGAGATTTTACATTTAAATCATTTCATGAAAAATATTTACACACTTTTTTATGATTGTTGATGGTTTTTTGACAATGAGAGAAATGATGAATATCCAAAAATGAAATGATAAGCTAACAACGTCTATTAAAAAGTTCAACTCATAGTCTGGTAACCTTTTAAATGTATCTAAGAAACTAAATATTTATAATATTAATATATTAATTAACACAACCATATCATCAACATAAGTTTTTCAAGTTATGAACTTAAAACAAAAATGTTTAATAGCTAAGTATTGTATAATTTTTTGATGATTGCAATTGCAATAGTTCAAAGAGTCGCTGATAAAATTATAACTTTGTAAAGTTGATATTGAACTTGGATCAGTTAATCAGTTTTCAGTTGGAGGCTTCAATTTACAAAGAAGAACAATGACATTGTGAAGAAGATTTATTTTTACTCCTTTGAAATTTAATTCAAGATTTTATTGACGGCTACATTCGAGATTCGGACGATTTGAAAGTAATTTCGCACCGCGAAGTCTTATTAGAAGTTTAGAAATTTAATCCATCGTCAGAATCTCAAACATTCTTTTATTTATACAAAGTTTAATGTTTCAATTGATTTGTGGGAGTCTCTCTTATGAAATCTGAGCTTTGTGATCAGCTTCTCAACTGGCAAATTATTTCTTATTTTACTTTGCGCGCGAATCTTTGCAATTGCAAGGCTTTTTCATTCATTCCTAATGCTTCGATTTAAACGAAGAACAAAAAATGTTTTCTTTATGAGAATGTTGCATAATATGTTTTCAAAACAGCCGCCAATTATATTTATAAGAAAAAAAAGTTTTTTTCTTTTAGAAAACAATGAAAAAGCGTGAATTTTTGTAAATGAAAATAAAATTAATCAAGTTACCTAATGAAAAGCTTTTTGTGCGACGAACTAAATGTTTGAACTTAAATTTTCTTTTTCTCGCACACGGAAGACAGATTTCTTTTTACAGAAGATAACTTAAAGAAAGATTATAAAAAATGAGTGTTATGTCTCTGATAATAAATTGTAAAAATTGTTTAGTATCGTCCAACCCACGGCGGTGGTTGCTGTTGTCGATCCAGCTGCCTCTGACGTCAGAGATAAAACTCGGGTGACGAATGACCGTCGGAATGCAAATCTTGTTGTCCATTACGTGTTGGATTATTTTGTGTTGGCGCTGTAGTTCCACCACTCGCTTGATGCATCAATCGCTGCTTGAGTTGATCGCGTTCCTGTGAAATGCGGACTAAATCCATTTGTATCTTTTTCAATTCGTTATGCAAATTACGATTGGTGATTTCCAGGTCATGACGTTGTTGAAGTCTTTTGCTGCGACAATTTTGAGCGTATCCACGGTTTTTCAATGTTCGTCTTTTCTGTTTCAATCTTACAACTTCTTCCCTTGGACATCCATGCAAACGTTTATTCAATTCACGAACGGTAAGTGTCATCAACAAGTCATCATTTATCAAATCATCAGCATTACGACCGCAAATCGGGCCACTGTAACTGCTTGCGTTACTGCTATTGCTGCTTGTACTTTCACCACGATTATTGTTCATATGATGCATTGAACTATTATGATGTGACAGACGTGGTGACAATGTCGATGCTGATGATCCCACTGAATGTGGACGATTTGAAGGCCCATGACAACTGACTGGTCCAGGTGTCGGACCATGATGATGATGATGATGATGACTATGCAAAGACGGTTGATGGACATTCAATGATTCAAGATGCTGTAAATGATTGTATTGCATGGCATAAGATGCTGCTGAATTGTTTGGGTTCAATCCATTGCTGATTCCACCAGTTGATACGAATGGCGATTGACCATTTAACGATGATTGAATAAACTCTTTTCGATCCCACTCACCTTCTTGCATCATCGCATAATTTAATGGACGCAGATCCAAGGGCTGTTCACCACGTGTAATCGCTGCTGGAAGAAACATCATGTCATCACAAAGTCCACTTGGTTGACGATAATAAGCGGAATAATTTTGTGTGAGTGTTGGATTTGGTGAACCAACAGGAGGTGTTTCTGGTGGCGTTGAAGGGGCACCATTTACCGCCGGGGATATTATGACAGGTTGTCCATGAGTGGGTGGATGTGGATAAGTGTCAACTGTTGTAGGCGATATGGGAATAACTTTCCTTTCATCATGATGATACCAAACAGCTGGGCTGTTATTTAATGATTTAACCCTGATTGGTGGAAGATTATTGTTGTCTTCAGCAACGGGAACAGGTGGATTTGGCCAGATTTTTGTATTTGGCGGTGTCGATTCTTCCCTTTTAACATTCTGTGATTGTGCTTGCGCTTGAGCTTGTGCTTGCGCTTGTGCTTGTGCTAATGCTTGAGCCTGAGCTTGGGCTTCGTCATCCAAGTGACTCAACACAAATTCTTGCACATATTCATCAGCTAAGTGTTGTTCGTCCATGTTTTATATTTTTTTTTGTAATATTTTGTACACAAAATTACTTAATGAAAAACAAAAACGATGAAAACCGAAAACTTTGCAATATTTTCCGGTATAAAATTGTACTTGAAAATGAAACGGATAAAACGTCTCAAACGTCTCTGATTATTTTTCCACTAAATGGCACAATAAAGTCAGAACAATTTTTATTTTCTTTAAACTTTTATGACTTAATCCTCTTAAAATTCCCGGGTCATAATAAACATTTTTTGAGCAATTTTCATATTAATTAAATATCCTTGAATTAAACCTCAGGACATTGCCACTTTATAATCCTTAAAAATCTCTTTTTTATTTTCTTTTATTTTCTTTCAGTCCATCTGATAAGCGCACAAAAAATGAAAACGAACTTTATGCAAACGCGACTTGTCGTTAAATGACAACGATTCTTTCCATTCGCTTCATGGGGATCGACGATATAGGATTTTTCTAGTCTTGTTCATGTTATTTCACGCTCACATGCACAGCGATGTGAAGTTAAGATGGCTTTCAAGTGGGGGAGCGAATGAATGTAGTTAAATTGTGCTCCAATTAAATGTATTGCCTCGACCAACTGACGATTTTTTCCCCTTCGTTACAAGAACACTCCCACACTTCACCCTTCCGCTCGACTTGAACGTAACATCGTGTGAAGGATTTTTTGCCACTGGAAATGAAATGAGTGCGCGCATGACGCTTGGAAGCTGTCAGTTGATAAGGAAACAAAATCAGAACAAAACTTGCTATTGGAAACTATTTTTATTACTTAAATAGATGTTTATTGTTGCGATTCAGGAAATTCATTTACAATTGACATTTAAATTATTATTTAGCATCTAAGTAAGAATATTGCAACAATTAATTATGTATTTACATAATTAACAGAGATTAGAACTATAATTAACGTATTGAAACTTTAAATTGTTCAGAATTTCTTTCTCATTATCAAATCAATTTGTTATGCCACATCAAATAATAAATGAAATAAAATAGACAAAATTTAGATTGAGAACATAATGCAAAGTTCATGTTATTAAAATTTCAATTTATTGAAAATCCACCAATTCTGCATTGTTCAGCGATTTTAAATGAAAAATTTTCGTGCAAATACAAAATATAATGAAAGAAAAGAAGAAGAAATAAAATGTTTGAGAAAACCTGCATTGAAAACAAATTTCTTTTAAATTTGCTGATGGCGATGAGGTGTTGTTTGGTATGCCAGGACATTGCCATCATGTTCTAGTTTTCTTACAAAGTCTACTGTAAAGTTCATAACGTTTTGAGGTTTACTTTTGATGAGACATTGAATGTAGTCTTGGAGAGTGACTTCTGGATGAGAATTTTGGGAATCTTCACATTTTTCATGTTTCTTGTTCTTTTCTTCCGTTTTAAAGTCCAAATACATCGACACAAGTTGAAGATCTTTCTCCCAGTCGTCGCTTATGTTTCTTTGAGAACCTGACTTGTTAAATAAAGAATGAGGATGGAAGATTAAAGGCGATGAACATGACATGCTATTGATAATTCTTCCATTTCCATTTCCAGCGAGATGAAATGAAGCCGAAGTGAAAACTTGTTCATTGAATGGAATTATTTTAAGATCAACTTGTTGTGTCTCAACCTTCTGATCTGATATTACCGCGATTTGTATCTTTCTAAAAGTTTGAATAACAATCGCAAAGTTTCCTTCCATATCACAATCCCAGCTATGAATGCATCCCTCAAACAATTCTCTTGTTAAATGTCTAATAAGTAAAACTGTCGCACCAAAACAGAGAAAATCTCCTGTTTTCTTCCACTCGACATTACTTCTCCAATATTCAGTCTTCTCATCTTCAGTCTTTGATTTAATCAATCGGAAAGATCCATTCTCAATCGGAAAGATGTTTAAAACTTTCTCCTAAGAATAAAAATTGATAAAAATAAAAAATTTAGTCATAAGTTCATTTAAGATCAACAACCATAAATTTTCCTTTAAAAGATGTTCTTTCAATTCTTTTTTCATGAATTAATTGCAATGAATTATTGACGACTGACAACACTTCAATCGAAATGTTTCCGTTATCTTTAATATGTTGAAGTGTCGCATAAACCATTAAATTTCCATCTTCAAGTTGTTCAACCACCACGCAAGCGCTTCCCATTGTTTCAAGATCATTGTCATCAGTAGAAAGAACGATTTCAGGTTTTATATTTGCATGCCAGCATGACATTTGTTTGCTTATTAGAAACGTTTCATAGAAGCAAAGACTTTCGATGTTTTCAAGTGGCAGTGAAATTTTATTCCCTATAGGAACAGGAATCACTTCAAAGCAATTTTGAGAGTTTTCTTCTTTTCTCGATAAATTTTTGTTGAAGTTTTGTTCAATGACAATCTGATCTGAATTTTGTTCCTCAACATGGTTTGAATTTTCTTCGTCTAAATCATCCAAATATTCAGCACAAACAGGAAAATCTGATCTTTCTCGTGACATTTAATTTGAAATTTCTTTTTAATTTGTTTCCAATAAACTTTTTATTTTGACAACGAAAAGCTTTTTAAGGATTTGAATGTAATCTAAGTTGTCATGGCGTTCGAGTCCCTTTGAATAATAGACAAGTTCCTTGGGGACATTTAAAAAAATAATAATCGAAGCTGTTTGATCGATTTGAAAGTTCTGAGTATTGATTGCTCTTGATCAATTTCAATTTCAATTCATTTAAGATGAGTGGAATGTCCGTCATTGGAAGGAATGAGAAACAAGTAAAAAAATCTTGAAGCTTAACACAAAACAATTCTAATAGAATCCTTTACAGTATCGAGTTAGTTCAGCATTTGATGATTTTGACGATATTTATTCAGCTGAACGTGGCTTCAAGCCTCGTGAATGCAAAATTGAAGTCGAAGAAACAGTTCGCGAACCAGATCCTTATCATCCCAAAATTCAAAGTTTGTTATACGAATCCAAAGATTCATCATTACAACCACCAAATCCAGGAGCTTATGACTGGAAATTAAAACCAGAAGAATATGAACTTCAAACGAATCCTATTGGATTGCCAGAAGAGAAGCCACCATGCTACTTGCCACAAGAAAATGATGATCACATTGTGGTTCCTTCAGCTCAATCACAAATGGGTCCAATTGGCCCATATGCGACAGGAAGAGTCGACTGGAGTCCTTTGGCTGGTTTAACTGGAACACGCCCAGTTGTTGATTCTTATTCAATAACTCGTTACAGTACAAATGAATGGCGTCAAAGAAATTACGAAACATTACAAGCAGCATCAGATGCAATTGATAAAAGCCTTTTGTAAGGAAAATTCTAATTTTTTATTTATTTTTTAAATGTTTTCTTCTTTTCATAGAGTAGAGAAATCAGCAAAGAATTCAATCAGAAGAGCATACGAGATTACAGATCACAATCAATCAGATAACACAAAGCGACTTCAGATTCGTTCAAAGGATATCGATGACTGGAAACAATGCTTGGAACGAGCTATTCGTGCAATGACTGATGAGATTTGTACACTTGAAGAACAACGAAGAAGATTGAAACAAGCTATGAATGTTTTACAAATGCCGGAATCAATTGTTAGTGAATGCTTAGCAACAAGAACACGACGACCGGAATCAGAACTCGTTAGAGATGAGCCTGAAGAACAATTGATTAAAGAGAAAGCTCTCATCGCTGAGATTCGAGTGCTTTTAATTCAAACACTTGCTGACATTGAAGCACAACAAAGAGAAAATCGTACAAACAAAACACGATTGGAGTTTGATTGGTCAGATAAGAAAGATGCGCATGAAATAGAATCGCGGAATTCTCAATTAAACAATCGAGCTCCTGCAATTATGTTCAAGCCTGGAGCGACAAGATTTATGGCTCAGTACTTGACGATTTTCCTTTCAAAGAATCTTTAATTGATTTTAATTTGTTTCAGACAATCGACAGAAATTCTATGGGAAAAATATACCGTCGATAATTTAGAAGAAGCAGAGAAATGTCGTCAAAAATCAATCGCACTACGATCAACGTTAGATGCGATTCTCATGAATTCAGCAAGGGATTTGCGAACACAAGCTGATACTGTCGACAGAGCATTACACAACAGAGTTATTTGTATGGATGAGATGCGACAACGTCTTGAAAATGAACTGCGCACTGTGAGTTTTGATGCTTGTTAAATTGATTAAGCATTCTGATATTTTGTTTTTATTTCTAGTGCTTAAGACGACTTGCAGATACAGAAATACAAATTGAGAAACTTCAAGTGTCGATAGAAAACATGGATTTTCCTATGAAAGTCTCACAAACTCGTCTTGACAATCGTCATCGAAGATTGCGCGTAGAGAATTGTCGAGATGAATCACAATTTGCTCTTATTGGAGAAGTTAAATCAGTTCATGATTCTCTAACCGTTTTGAACGATGAATTGAGAACATGCCAAGAAATGAAAAAGGATTTGACGAATCAACGAGGAAATTTGGAGCGTGAAATTATGTTGAAACGTCGAACCATAAACATTGATCGAGAACGTATTCAAGTTTTGCGGACTCATTTTCCGAGTACGACAGCTTTGACGGGATATTGAACAGTTCCATTAATCCACTTACCTAAGTAGTAATCAATTATTTTCATTTACATATTACGGGAACCATTCTACAAAATACCTAGGTAATTCTTAAGTTAAATCGCAATCATTATCAATAAAACATTAAACAATTTTATACCTTTAATTATTGATGAAAAGCTGCCATCCCATCCACGATATAAACCTGAATGTAAAGTAAACAGGCAGCAATGTAAGCGCAAGAAGCACGTAGTATGTAAAATCTTCGGTCATTTTCGTTAAATTGAAATAATTTGCAGTAAAATGATTTTCAAAAATTATCAAAATTGTAAACAAACATTTGAATGTGTGCGTGAGAGTTAAAAATTGTTCTTAAATGATTCTGAGGAGTAAGATTATCAAGAAAATTATGCAACTTCAGAGTTATGATGCTTTTAAGAAGGAAAAGGATTGAAAATAAAGATAAAAGCCGCTATAAAATTAATAATTCTTCATTTAATTCATTTAAATTACTTAAATTATTCAACCATAATAATTAACGGCAAATGAAAATTTGAAATGTGTTAAAAGGTAAGTTGAAACAACCTCGCTTAAAGACTTTAGGTTTTGCAAAACATTCTGTGAAGAATCAATCTGCTGCCATCTGCAGAAGAAAAATGTTGTGATTAGTTTTAATTAAAATTAAAAAGTAAGATGAATAAAAGTTTAAATCCTAACTCAGCTTCAGGGTCAGCTACAGGGAACCCGCGTAATAAAACAGCTCTGAAACCTGGGTTTTCTTTAGTGGGATGGATAAGGCTGGGAAGTTCTGGGGAAGATTTAACAGGATTAAAAGGAAAAAATATCCCCGTGTCCCATCAAGAATTAGCAAAACATAACAAAATAAATGATTGTTGGATGGCAGTGAGGGGAAAAGTATATAATGTTACCAGATATCTCGAATATCATCCTGGTGGGAGTGATCAACTTATGAGAGGAGCGGGAAAAGACGCGACAAGTCTTTTCGATGAATATCATGCGTGGGTGAATATCGATCAGTTACTTTCAAAATGCTATGTTGGACCCCTAAGAAACACCGTGACCTTAAATTTAAAAGATTCATCATCAAACATGGATATTCGTTCACGTTTATCTCCGCCTTCATCCGGTTTAAAGTTTCCTTCGCTTTTATCAGTCAGCTCTGAAGCGCTCAGCAAAATTGGAGTTCTAGAAAAACCCGAATCACCAATAAAAGTTCAAGCAGTTGAGATAATTCCACGTTTTGATTGGATTCAGTCAACATCTGAAATGACGATTTTTTTCTACACCAAAGGATTTTGCAATCCTGGAGTTTACATTGAATACTGTTGTGATAAAGAAAGCAAAATCAAAATTTTCATTTCAAACACCAGTAATACGTACAAATTCACCTTTTTAAAATCACTAAAATGGCCTTGTACTCTGAAGATTAATCACGAGACTGGTATGTATCTTTCATTAGAATCGTTAGTTCTCTAGGTTGAAATGGTAATAAATTTCATTATTTTATGACACAGGGAAAATTGAAATCATATTCATGAAAACAGTTCCTGCATTGTGGTCGAGTTTCGGTATTTTTGAGAGAACTCGTACAAAAGAAGAAACAATTTATAGCGAATATATTATTAAAAGAAAGGAATACTTTAATGATGATTCTTTCGAGTTAATACTTCGGCCTAAAAAACAAGCCTTGCTTAATGTTCCCATTGGATTTCATCTAAACTTTCAACATAATAACGCTGGTAAATTTTTATACAATTAAAATTGTGAATAAAATTTTAAAATATTTTATTCCAGGCAACACTGTCATAAGAAGCTATACACCAATTCCTATAAATAATTCCAATCAATCTGATACACATCAATCCGACATTCTCTTCCTTATAAAGTCTTATGCAAATGGATCAATGACAAGATTTCTTAATCAAAAATCAATCGATGAAGAAATTTTTGTGTCTGAACCGAAAGGAAATTTAGATTTAAATGTGTTGAAAAATCATGTAAAAATTGCAATAATGGCAGCTGGTTCTGGCATCACTCCTATGATTTCTGTCTTAGATCATTTACTTAAAGGCAGCACTCCTCGAAAGTAAGATTTAGACATTTTAGATTTCGATCGATAATTTTATTTCATTAATATTGCAGTGACGCAGTAAAGTTTTATTTATTCAACAAAACTTCATCAGATATTTGGTTAAGGAAACAATTGGAACAAATACAAGAAAAGGATAATAGATTTTCAATAACGCATATCCTTTCTGAACCTGCAGACACATGGACGGGTGAAAAAGGTCGTGTCACAAGAGAAATTGTACAACAAATTGCACAATCATCACAGTTTGTATTTATTTGTGGCCCAGCAATATTTACTGAATTAGCAGTTCAATACTTAAAAGAATACCAAATAGAAATGCACTGTTTTCAGGGCTAAAATGATATTTATGCTATTAAATAATATTGTTAAGCATATTGGTGTCTACACAGAAAAAAAACTAATAAAATTAACGGCCATATTTTAAAATTTTGCATCATTTTTGCTTCATTTCATACGTGCCCCTCGTGGTTTTCTCTGGTGATTTTTCAATAAAACTTTTAAAACAATTTTCATGGTACAGTGAAATAAACAAAAGTGTATAGTTCAATACTTAGGTAAATAGTAAAGCAGTAACAAAAGTTACATCAAATTTTGCTCATAAATTCAACGAAACAATAAAAATGAAAAAAATTGCTTCTTATCAAAATTCTCCATAATCGTAGCAGTTATTGGCTGTGTTGGGTGGATTCATATCACAGTCTCTCATTTGAAAACTTGCAAAGAGTTTAACTTTATTTTTAAATGAATTTTCTTTAGATATTGTAGCATATTTTTATTTACAGGAATTCCGCTTTGGATTTTTCCGGAAGTTTATCGCAATTAATAAAAAATGATAGGTGGATTATTTGTATACAATCACAAGGGTGAAGTTCTTATCTCTCGTGTATATCGCGATGATATTGGAAGAAATGCTGTTGATGCTTTTCGTGTAAATGTTATTCATGCTCGTCAGCAAGTTCGGTCACCTGTAACGAACATTGCCCGAACGAGCTTCTTTCATATAAAGGTAAATTAAGATTTAAAAATTAATTGGAATATTACTTATTCATTGATTTCACAGAGAGCCAACATCTGGCTTGCAGCAGTGACGAAACAGAATGTAAATGCTGCTATGGTTTTCGAGTTTCTTCTCAAAATTATTGACGTCATGCAATCGTACTTTGGAAAGATCTCTGAAGAAAATATTAAAAACAATTTTGTGCTCATTTATGAATTGTTAGATGGTAAGCAGAAAAATTTAATGAAATTTAAATGCAAAGCTTAATCGTGACATTATTTCTAGAAATTCTCGATTTCGGTTATCCACAAAATTCTGATACCGGCGTACTCAAGACGTTTATTACTCAACAAGGCATCAAGTCAGCGACTAAAGAAGAGCAAGCTCAAATCACGTCGCAAGTCACTGGTCAAATTGGATGGCGCCGAGAAGGCATTAAATATCGTCGTAATGAACTATTCCTTGACGTTCTTGAATATGTTAACTTATTGATGAGTCCTCAGGGACAAGTTTTGTCTGCTCATGTCGCTGGAAAAGTCGTTATGAAATCGTTCTTGTCTGGTAAGAATTTTAAGACTTTTAAAATCTAGTTGATGGTGACTTTCAAATATTTTCAGGAATGCCGGAATGCAAGTTCGGTATCAACGATAAAATCGTTATGGAAGCAAAAGGCGGTCGTGGTGGAATATCAGGAAACGCTGAAGCTGAAACATCACGTTCAGGAAAGCCGGTTGTTGTAATCGATGACTGTCAATTCCACCAATGTGTAAAACTAAGCAAATTTGAAACAGAACATTCGATAAGTTTTATTCCACCTGATGGTGAATTTGAGTTGATGCGTTATCGCACCACAAAAGATATTTCTTTGCCATTCCGTGTCATTCCATTGGTACGTGAAGTAGGACGTACAAAAATGGAAGTCAAAGTTGTTTTGAAGTCGAACTTCAAGCCGTCACTTTTAGGACAAAAAATTGAAGTTAAAATTCCAACACCGCTCAACACATCTGGCGTGCAACTGATTTGCTTGAAAGGAAAAGCAAAATATAAAGCGTCAGAAAATGCGATCGTATGGAAGATTAAACGAATGGCGGGAATGAAAGAAACGCAATTGTCTGCGGAGATTGAACTTCTTGAAACTGACACGAAAAAGAAGTGGACTCGTCCACCAATTTCTATGAACTTTGAAGTTCCGTTTGCACCATCAGGCTTTAAGGTAAATAAAATAAAGTTAAATTTATTAAATTTATTAATTAATTTAATATTTAAATTAAGGTTCGTTATCTAAAAGTTTTTGAACCTAAACTCAACTACTCTGATCATGATGTCATTAAATGGGTTCGTTATATTGGACGCAGTGGACTCTACGAAACGAGATGCTAAACATTCTTTTCTTATTATTCATTCTAATAAAATTTAATGACATTATTAAATAGAAAAGATGGAAAGAAATTTGGCAGTCAAGTTTACATCATAATCACTTTATGCATTCGTTTATTCTCTATTATTATAATGTTTAATCGAAAAAGAAAACTGAGGACATTTGGTTGAGACAATTTTTGGTTTTCTTAATTGCAAATATTCATAAAAAGATGTTTCAAAATATTTTATGAAACCCGAATGGTAAATAATAGCAAATAACATTGATAGCACGAGTTGTTCGGAGAAATCTCTTTAATGTTAAGTAAAATTATATCTATTGTATTATGATAATAATGCTTCAAAGTTAAAGTAATAAAGTTGTATCAGTATATAAATTTATGTGTTTTGAGATTTATAAAGCTTTGTTTCAGTTCGTTCTTGGTTCTTGAATGTGCTGATGCTTCAGTTTTCTTTAATTGCTTAATAATCATATCAATTGTTCTCTCATCTTCCCTTTCAACTCATTAATCATTCCTTTATGTAAACATTTCTTAAATTCAAAACATTCTCATGTTCAACATAACGTTTAATTTTTCTTAACATGCAACATTTACACAAATTCTTTAATCCATTTCATTGAAAAAGTCGTCATCAGTAACAAAATATTCAATCAACCGCCTATCACTGATTACCCTTATTATTCAATCTATAATCTTATTAATTTGTTTTTCCAAGAATATAAGAAGATTTCACAACAAAAGCCTTGATATAAAAGAAACTTTTACCGGGTGAATTGATGATTTAATTGTGAAATTTCGTAAACCATAAGATAAACTTTTCTTTTTAATTTTCTTTTAAATAAATAAATTAAAGATTTTCAAGTTTGTTTACAAATAAGAAGTAGAATAAAATTTATTAAAGAAAACTGATTTTGAAGATAAACTTTTCGTAAGATTTTTCACAATCTTCGTTTTCTTTCTCGACATGCGTAGCTTTGGAAATCTCATCTTCATTTCTCATAATACAACCGGAAACGTTTTATTATGTTTGAAATTATTTCATACCGTGATTGTTAATTGTTAGGAACAGTTGAACAAATATTCTTATCGAAAGTTGTTGAATTTTCTTGGTTTCATAAATTCATGTCAAATAATTAAACGAGTGAAAAACAGGAAAATTTAGTTTTGTTGAAAATATTCAAAATGTGAAGATTATCAGATTGTTGACAATTTTAAAATATTCCAAACGAAAGTTGTGTGAGAGACATAAAATGCAATATTAAATTGAACTTGTTAAAATGTGCAGAAATGAAAGTTTTAGTTATACAAACAGAATTAATTTAACCCAATATTGAGATAAAAGAAATTACTTAAAAATTGTGTAAGTATCAAGCATGAAATTCTTAAAAATATTTAACAAATATTAAGAAACAATTTTATTGTCATGCTTATTTCAGCGAAGAATTATTTATTATTAATATTTTTTTACATCTAAATTTGACCAGAAAGAAATCTTGAGTTCATTGATTTACCATGCGATACTAAATAAACAAACTGTCCATAGAACATTTGGAAACTTTTCTGTATTCCAAAACTTTTTTCTTTGCTAACTAAATAAATAATATTGTCGTTTAAGTTGTCATAGTCTGGAACATTTCTGGCAAAGTTTACAAATGTAAACTTATTAAAAATACACAAAAAAGAAAAATAAGAAAACAACCCTTAAAATTTTCATCAGATCCAAAACGAAAAATGTTTAAATTTAGAATTCAGATCCAAAATAAATAATTTGACATTTAGAATCAACAATTATCGTCTTTATTATCCAAATGACGTACATTCATTGATACCAGACAAAAATTCAAATTTTATTTAAACGATGGGAGGAAAAATTTCACCATAAAAATGTTCCCAAAAATTGTTAGCGAAAGCCCTTGAAGGTTTTAATAAAGTTCTAATTTGTCTTTACAAGATTTTCCTCTTAATTGTGGCTTTGTCTCCCAGCACATAATAAAGAAACAATTTTCTCAATAATTTATTAAGTTCAACAAGTGTTTGTTCTGTTTTTAGATTCTTGAGGAATTTGACTGAGTAAATGAAACCTTCGTGAGCTTTTCATGTGAAAATCTCATTGCTAAACAATTTCAGTCATATGAAGATTTATTTTCTTATTATTATGTTCAAGTTCATTGGATTGAGAAAGCGTTCCTCAACATAAGTCTCTTAATCGATGCTGTTATTAATATATTTTCGGTTTCAAAAGTTAAATTTAGACTTCTGCAAAACTTTTATTTAAACAGTAAGTTCGTGTTTATCTTCTTAAATGATTTAAATAAATATTTCATGGATTTCCGAACGCTCATACTTATGTACACTTTAATCAAAATTAATGATTCCATTCAAATATTTCACGAAATTTTTTCAGCATAATTGAAATGTTGGAGACGCTACAAAAGGAAATATTTATCTACGAAAAGCTATTTGTACAATGAACTTGAGAAAAGAAAGTTTCCAAGGATACCAAACGAAGAAAAATTCCAAAGACGTTTGCAAATTCTTTGTGGGCAAAGTTAAAATCCACAAGAAACATTAACAAAGTTGCAAAACTTAATTTCCAAACTGGCTTAATTCAAAGTGAAAGCAATTTTTCAGCATGAGAAGTGATAGAAACTCCCTAAAAATGTTCTAGGCATAATTTAATCTGTAAGAAAGTCATTCACTCATTCTTAAACCTTTCCAGACTTGTGAGTAAATATAAAAATCCATAAATTTTTTCTCTTTTCGGGATCATTCATTCAAGAAATCGTATCTTTATGTGTGGTTTTTCATAACCATTAAAACTTTATTTCAAAGTAATTAAATAATTATCATCCATCAAAATCTTTTCTCTATTCATCGAAGCAAGAAAGCTTCACCAAATCTTCCACAATGACACAAACAAAGCTTAAAGAAAATTCACTCAAAGTTTAAAACTCGGTAAATGATTTTCTATTTAAAAAAATTTGAAATTTCACATTAAATTCTGTTGTTGCTGTTTTCTTATTTGCATTTCGATTCGCTTGTGCTCAACAATAAAATCTTCGACTGTTATATTGAGCCTCATGATATTGTGCATGATAAACTCTTCCTCAATGTAAACATCTTTCGGTGACTTCAAAAGACTGAGAGTGTCACAGAGCTCCTTATTCGACTTTCGCACTTTATGTGAACTTAGACTTGCACCCACAATCACCAATGACACTTTGAATATAACTTTAATTCCTTCACACAAGAAACAATCCCAGACTCTTAAAAGAGTATCCCATTTGAGTGTTCTTGTCATTGCACAAAGATACCAATCGGTCATGAACATCAACGGCTCCACTTTTGATTTCACAAGATGACGATGTGCTTGAGGCGACGTCTTCTTGAGAAGAGCCATGAAGAGTTTTGCGTCTCGTTGAAGCATTTCCATGCCGGGTGTAAAGTAATCTTTCAAATATTTGTCACAAATACTGACAAAAGACCAGAACGCTTGTTCTGCAGGTAGATGCATAAGAAGGAATGCAGCAATCGGTGCTTGAGCCTGACAATAACCTGTTTTTGGGTTGAGAATGGAATAAGCTTTAAGAAGATTGAAAAGTTCTTTTTGACCCGGTCGGTCTTCGTCAAGAAACATTTCATGCATTGGAAATTGTCTGTGTTGATCTCGTCTTATCTCATCAATTATCTGTGGATCGCCTTCTTGCTCTAAGAGCTCTTCATATACATTGGGATGTGCGTCAAGTAGAGAACGTCCGCCTGAGAGATAAAACCAAGCCTTGGGGCGTATCGCTGATGGAATTCCTTTTCGACATCTGTCGCGAATCTTTTTGTAATTCTTATTCATATACTCTGACCTAAGGAAGGCAAGAAATTTTGTAAACAAATTGAAAACATTTTTGTTTCACTTTCTTACCAATGGTCTAGCATATGAAGCCACTTCTTTTCTCTTGCAAGAATTTGTGCCTTTGATAATGGCACTTTCGGTTTGTCTGAGAATTGTGTGCCGCCATAGAATCCATGACGATCTGGTCCCGTAGAAAAAGCACTCACAGTGGAGCTTAATGATATTGTATCTGAATGTTTTGAGTTGGGTAGCGAATGTGACGAAAGTGTCGAGGGAGATGTAGTTTTATACCTTAAAGACATGCTGACGTTTCAAATCGATTCAATGCCGAAAATAGAATCGAAAAAAAATCTGTGAAGACCAAAACTTCCTAAGACTGTTTCGTCATACTGTAAACAAACAAACGAGAGAGAAAAAGCCATTCATTGATTGTGTTTCATCAGTTACGATGTGTGAGGGGAGGAATTGTATTTGCGATATCTTTCATTGCGGGCAAAGATCAACAAGTTTATTAAATTATGCATTAAAAATTTACTTTAATTGAGACTTCTATTTTTGACGAAAACTCAGCACATTTTCGTTTAATTATCAAGTCTGAGAACGTTTTCTACGACCCATTTATGGAATACTGCTTAACTTGAATAGCAAACTTTTTTGATTTCGTCACAAACATTCAATTTTAATTAATTAAATTCTATATGTGACATCATTAAATAACAAGTTTCTTTACAGATCTTTGCATTTTTATATTGTAAAAATGTTTAACTGTGGGTGTAAACTAAACACTTTTTTTTCATCCGTCAAGCCAATTGAAATTTAATTTCATTGTTTTTCCATTCACATTTATGAAGCATTTTTTTTTCTCTTGTCATCTTTTTTGGTGAAACTTTTCTTACAAATTATGCTATTCTTTATGAATGCTTTCTGTGTTGATTTTTAGCTGAGCAGGCGCTTTTTTATAATTCCAAGATAATATATTCGACACTTGATACAAAGTTTCTATTTTAGTGCTATATCCATTACTTTTCATTTGAATGCAAATGTCTTATGTGATTCCAATAGGAATTTGGAACTGGCTTCGTTTTGTGTTTACATTTTCAATTTAAATCTTGCAAAATTTTATTTCTCACTTAAAATTGACTCAAAAAAAAGAGAAATCTTGTAAATACTACATAACTATAACAGATGATAATTAAAACTTTCAGAAGGTACGAAGCTAATTACTTGCTTTTATTACAAGGCTTACAAGTTACAATGTAAGATAAGATTTTATTTCATTGTTAAACAATCACACTTAGATGCTTACACTATTTGATACTTTTCAAAGGTTTTAATGTTGAATTCTTTAAAGTTCAGACTTTCTTTTACTGTTTATCGCTCACGATTTTCTTTTCTTTGAATAAAAAAATTAAAAACAAATGTTCTTAGTGAATGTTTATTAGAAGACCATTGAATACTGTCAGATTTGCTGTCAGATTCAAAGCGGTTAACCGATAAAAGATGCGAAAAATTTGAAATAACCGCCGTTATCTTCTCAAAGCTTTTAATAAGCTTTTCAAAAGTTGTAGGTGGTTCTTCACGATATTTCCATCTAGAATATTTAAAGATTTATATGATTATAATAAATTCTAGATATCTATAAATAGAATTTAGGCAACAAAATCCTGTTGGTGAATTTTCTTTTGTTTCTGATCCTATTTATCATCCCTCAAAATCGCATTTCTTCATCTTCATTTTTATCAGATACTTTTGAAGTTTTGAGTAAATATGTATAATCTAGTAAAATGTTTTGAGACTAAATTGGATAGAAAAGTTTCTTTTTATCATGTCAGTACTGTTCACATAGAAATCTGAGATTCTCTA
>CVRI01000054.1:124179-278570 GCA_900005825.1 Clunio marinus
CACTAAGTATGGCTCTTCTTTTTTTAAAATACCAATTTTGAACTTTCTAATTTTACGTTTTTTACCCTAATGATAAAAATAAGTTAATTTGGCAAATAATTGCAGAAAAACGATTTTATCTCCTAATTGTTTGTTTGTTTGTTTTGTTTATTTCAATATGTAAGTGTACAATTAAGAGCAGGGCTCTTTTTTAATTCTCTTCAAGTGAAGCGAATTTCTCTTATACACCGTTGTTTTCCATATGATTTTATAGATGTATTACAGTATAAAAAACAAAATTATTCTTAAAAATATGTTTAGCATGAAGAGAAAGAGTTTTGCATACAACATTAAATCTCTCTCCTGTTGGTCTTAACAAAAAACTAGAAGGAAAAGGTTTAAGGAAAAGAAATGGGAGGTGATCATTATGATTATGTGTCTGAAAAATGCCCCATGCACTGGCTCCTAAATTCTGTCACAGATTCAAGTAATCTAATTTCGGAACTTAAGGAATTCCACAGGCGAACACCATAAACAAAGAACGAACAGTCTGATTGCTTTGTTTTTCGCATATCCGGAAAACTCAATGCCCTATTTCGAGGAAATCTAGGAAAATTTATTTCGCGATACAAATACTCTGGTTGTTTGTTTTTTAATAGTTGAAACAAAAATTAACTTATTCTCTAAGCTATTGTGGGTATAAAAGGGAAATTTGAGAAAAGTACTCCCACATGCATGCTGCAATCATAAGTTTCAGATTTATTTTGAGAACCTTTCGATTATTTCCTTATTTTAGATTTTAAGCAGAAGGTAAGAAAGGTCCTCTTGGATATTTTGGATTTCTTTTTGCAAGCTTTCATTCATCATTATGATGAAAAAAATGTCAGATGAATGAAAAGGAGATTTTTGAGATTGTTGAATCAACATGCGATGAATAAAGGCAAGTTATGCATAAATAACGTCGAAATAAGGTAAAATAGCTCTACTATTTTTAAACATGAAAAATTAAGAACTAATAAAAGCTTCGTTGGTTATATAAAAAAGTTTTTTACTGCATTTT
The DNA here is from genome assembly GCA_900005825.1 of Clunio marinus. Lineage (NCBI taxonomy): Eukaryota > Metazoa > Arthropoda > Insecta > Diptera > Chironomidae > Clunio > Clunio marinus. The sequence continues at coordinate 125,219 of CVRI01000054.1, forward strand.
TCAACGAAATTAAACTGATCACTCATAGGGCTTAACAAGCTTTATTAAATCTATTTCTTCCCATCACTTCCTTGTGTTCCCAAAAAAATGTTGTGCATAGAAGAATAACTGAAAGCTTTTGCCTAGATTTAGATTAATAATTGAAGTTGAATGTAATGTTTCGGGAAGAAAACATCAGGGGATGCTGTAATAATTATTATTCATGGACACACGATTACCTTGGATGAAGAAATATCCTTATGAAGCAATAAATGTAGGCTGAAATACTTTTTTATCAGATTTTTATACTCAATGAATTAGAATGTAAAATATTTATTGAAGAAGAAAATTAAAATTGAAGTTTTCCTTGGGATTTCCCTAGGCAGCAGTCAAATTTAATAATGATTTCAAAGAACTAGGCTTTATAATTTTATTCAAAGTTCACGAAGAATAATTCCTTTAAAACAGTCGGCAGAAAAATTGCGTAACCGAAATTGGAAAATCCTAAATCTTTTTATTTTAAAATAATTTTGTGATTTATGAATTTTTGAATTTTTATCAGATGAAATTGTACAATTACTGATCGAGATGGTTTTGATTTTAAGTAGGCATAACATGAATAATCAAGGATGCCCTTACGGCCTAACGTAGGCCTTCATAACATTATATAAACATTTTAAATCGAGTGAAATTTGTGAATATGAATGTTTAGTTAACATACGTTGCATCTAATGTAGATTTCTTTTCATCTCTAAGTGGGAGTAGCGTTTAGATAATTTATTTGACATACAGATGGATAAATTGACGTCATTGCTGTTTATTTGTAAAATTATCTCGCAGCTTCTTAAAATGTTTTGATAAATCCTATAAAAAATTGACTTTCAAAGAAATGTTATTCAAAATAACTTTTCACGAACTTGACACAATACTTTGGTCTTGAATATTAAAACATCTTTCCAACCTGAAACATCCAAAATAAAAATGAAGTTCATTAAAATCTTCTTAAGGGTAATTTTTGGAATATTTTCTCATTGTTTATTTAACCTTTTTCTCTGTATAATTTTTGCTGTTAGATGTTTTTTTTTACTTTTATTTTTCTACCAAATTACAATTAATGTTTGTCCAAGGAGCTTAATATTTATTCGATTGTGAAAGGGTTCTTTCTTATCATTCAGCAAGTGATTTCTTGAACATGTCTCTTATCACTTCCTCTCTTCTTTCTTCGTTATTTAACAAAGTTTTCATTTAAACTTTAATTTCTACAGCTTTTCGCTAGTGTCACTGATAATTTTAAGATTTAAAATAAAATTAGAGTCGCTTGAATGAATTTCAGTAAATTTCCTCACTGAATTTACCTTCTAGACAAGCAGAAATAATACGAAAACACAAAAAAAAATCTCAACATGAATAAAATGCAATGAGATTTGAAATCTAAGTTCATTGATGTTCAAAAAAGCTTTCAAGAAGTCAATACGAATTTTGTTGAAATGTGAAAAAGATGAAAAATTGAGACTAAACATCCTAAATAAAAACTAAAATTATGACTTATTTGATTTGAAACTTCTAAAACTATGCTGCTGATGATGATGTTTCATTGTTCCATTCAATAGAAATTAATCATGATGATTTTATCATTAACTCTCGTATTAGATTTTCTAGTGTAACATTGAAATATTTTTTATTTTTATTTTAGTTTTTTTTTTCTTCCTTTCATGTTATTTTTTATATAAAGTTTATGAGTTTTAATTTCTTCAATTTCATTTAGCAAGGTAGATAAATGACTTCTACGGAATATGAAAATATTTTCCGTGAATTTTATTTCCTCGTCCTAATAGTGAAATATCCTAAGCTAAGAAGATGAAGAGAGAAAATCGTCGTTTGTTTTAGCTACTGCTTACTTAGCCACAAATGTTTCATTCATTCTTCTTCGCTATAATGAGAGCTTTTATTATGAAAAATAATAATACACTGTTGAGTGAAAGCAATTGTCATCCATTGACAATTATTGGGATTTATGGTTTTGAATGGAAATTCAACTTAGGGAAAGTTCATAATTAGGAATTTCTTTCTTGCGTTTGATAATGTACGCAATCCTTTTCTTAGATATTGATATCGTTATCTTTCGATAGAATTCAACCTAAATTCCTGAACCTTCGCTAAAGTGAATTTCCCTTTAACATTATCATCGGTATGAACATGAGTTTTATTTAATTTCGGCCTTTTTTTATGTTATCTACTTGCTCTCACAATTTTTACTTTCATTCATCCAATAAATCATTCATACGAAAAGAAATGCTTTTTTATGTTTGTAGATAATCATTTTTCTGCTGTTTTCTGCTCCAGATTTCGATTTAATAATGAAAATTTGCTGTAATTAAGTTCGTTCTTTTATTGCTATTCATGTTTTTATCTTTTTCTCATTTACCTTACGTGTTTTTTTTTTCATCTCAATTTGCATTAATCATAGAAATAAATATAAAAAGGTATTGTAATTGAAACAATCAAATGGCGATATAAATTTTAAAGTTTCATTTTTACCCACTTTCAGATGTTTCATCATTTCCAAAAAGAAGAAAAAGAGAAAAGTTTTTCATTTTAAATCATCCCAGTAGATCGCCGCCATATGGCGTGGGAATAATTTTCAAACTTTTCTCTTCCATTTTTTTTTCTTTTCTCTTATTTTTTTTTAACTTCTCATTTAAGCTTTTTGTTATCCCATTCAAAAAAAGGTGAATTTTATACGAACACTTTTGCAACTGCGTCAGCTCCAGCACTTGCAATGAACGGTTTTGATGGATGGAACGCAACATCAAGAATACTTTCCTCAAACTTTTTCCGATGTGCTGTAATTTCTTGAACACAGGTCTTCTTATTTGCAATGTTCCATAAACGAATGGAGCAGTCATGCGATCCACTCAACAAATAAAGACCATGAACATCAATGGCCAAACTCGTCACAGCATCCAAATGTGCTACCATCGCATGTAATAATGTTCCATCATTAACGTCATAGAATCTTATCCAACGATCTTCATGGGCTGTTATGATAATGGGCATTGTTGGATGTGAAATGATTCGATTTATATATTTTGATGGATCAGCTGCTCCAGACATTCCATTCGGTGTCAATTTCAAAAGTGCTTTACCAGTTTCAACATCATGAATAACTGACACTGCACTTTTATAACTCACAACAATCTTGTCCGTTTCATCACGAACAAAGTCAACAGATGTTGGAATTCCTTCATTCTCACTTGAGTATGTGTTAAGAAGGGGAATTTTGGAATTCGGTGACCAAAGCTTAACAGTTCCATCAGAAGATGCTGACACGACATTACCTTTTGTATGATTCACCGAAAGACGCCAAACAGCATCTGTGTGGCCCTCTAGGCTACATTTGAGAACTTCCGGATCATAACTGTCGTATGGGTCAATGCTTGAACTCGGCAAATTCCAACAATTTATGACACCATCAAGACCACCCGAATAACATTGTTCGCCGCTTGCCGACATTGCGAGACATAATACGGGCCCATTATGAGCACGGAACGTATATAGCGGCTCGACATCAAGCGATGCTGACTTTTTAGCCGGCACCGTCTTTTGGAGATTCCATAATTTGAGTGTATGATCATCAGAGCCGGTAATGAGAACTGATTCCTTCGGATGAAATGCCAAAGCACGAACACAATCGAAATGACTGCGTAATGTGTATTTTGCATTCCATGTTTTACGATGTGATTCTTTAGAATTGTTGACGTCATATGTTGATTCCGATTCATTTGTAACTGTTAATTCAGCCAATTCACCGAGTCCCAAGCTACTATCGACTTCTTCGTCGGTACCTGGTACAAGACTAGTAATTGCGCGCGGAACTGATGATTTAAAGCCTTGACATGAGAGAGAAAAGAAAAATGCTATAAAATTTGATTGTTAATGAAAAGTTAATTAGAAATTACCATGCTGATTCCAATCACCATCTTGCTGACGTTGACTGTCATTCAAATTCATGTTGGCATCTTCGCCTTCCACTAATCGATTTAGGTCATTGAGAACTTCTTCTGCTTCGGCATCAGCATCATCTAATTATACAACATAAACGTAAATAAAGTTTGATTTGTCACGTTCGTGTTCGTCTTACCATCGTTTACAATTACTCCTTTGGTCTTCAACTTCAACTGCTTCATATCAGCATCGGTGCCGGAAACCATATCCATGTCATCACCCATATAATCTTCATCATCCATTTCGACATCAGCGGGCTCAAGGAAGGCAAAGCTTGACATGACTGCGGCTTCAGTGTCGAGTAAAAGAGCGTCAGCCATTAATTGTGGTTGACTCTTCTTTGCTGGTTGTCCACGTCCTTTAATCGAAGCATTAATCAGCATTTAATTAATTAATCATTTCAATCTTCTTACCTTGTGATTCACTCGCACGCTTATTGTTAGCTTCACCATTCATGTTAGGATTAATATTTTCTTCTTGTTCAGTATTTCCCAATTTAAGCATGTTTCGTGTACACTTTGAACGAACATCAATTATTGTCTCTGTACAACCGATTTCCTTCAAATAATTTTGTAGCCTTGCTCGTCCTCGTTCCCACATTTGGTTTGTCACCGGACTATAAGGAAACTCTGAATCTGAAATTGAATAAATTTAAAGTATGATGAATTTTATTTAAAGGTGAAAATGTGAGGATTCAAGTTAATTACCTGCAGATATCTCATTAGCTCCCAAGTCGTCAGGCGATTGCGTTAAATCAACCGTAGGTGGATCACATCCAAACTTTAAACGATGAAATTTTATGCGTTCTTGCCGTAGCGCATATTCCAGCATTTTAATACGGCGAATTAAATCGGAGTGGGTCGTTTGAAGACCTTTACGTTCACCTAATAGCACGGCAATTTTCGACTGTGGGAAAAAAGAATGAAAGGAAAATCTTAATTCAAAGAAATAATTTAATTAATGAAACAAGACCTAAATTTATTATCTGACTACCTTTCCAACACTTATCGATAATTAAGAAATAAGGCACGAACAAGTGAATTGAGGAGGTTGCGATGTTTCATCGCAGAAGTTTCAATTAAAACTGAAACAAGTAGATTGAAGTTTCTCCAAAAATAAAGAAAGAAAAAAAGTTTTTCAACATTCGACAGTTAATTACAACAAAAAAGATGTTCACGCTCAATAAATTTTTTTGGCTACTGAATGCGTGTAGTCTTAGAATGCGTGATGAAGTCGTTTGGTTGAATTCTCTCTAATAATTTATTGTGCCGTCCACCATATCGTAAATTGCAATTTCCAAGTTACGAAAAAATGAAAGATTTCCCTCAAGCTACGAGAATACTTTTATATTCACTTTCCTTCCTAAATTAAGGACAGAACAAACCTTTTCCCATTAAAATGAATTTCACGTTGTTTTCTCGCCAATAACAATGTCAAAGAATATGGTGAAAGATAGCAATTGCGTCCCTTCCGTCTGCCTTTTTGAATTTCATTCTCTTACATATATTTTGATATTTAATTTTTTTTCTTTCAATATTTACACCAAATGCCACAAAAAAGATCTTGGAAAACAAAATTTGGTCATGCTTAGTAGAAAAAGAAATTTAATCAAACTTTGAAATGATGTCGTCTCGTGAAACTTAAAGAAGCTATTCAATATTGTTGTTAGAAGCAGCGTTAGATACACGAGCTACAATGTAAAGGAAGGTCACGTAGAGAAAGAAAGATAGCCGAGAAGAATCTTTCTTGTTTGCTCTTGTTTTTTATTAATAATGTACAGCTCTAACTTTACTATCGATTCGTGATTTTGGGAAGTTACAACTTGTTTTACATTAGTCTTGAGAAATATATAAATGAATAAATTCAATCTAATTGATTGTTCAGGACATTTCGGCCTCGATTCTACACAAAAGAAACATAACAAGCGAAATGAGTGACGCGATGGCAAATTGAAAAAGAAACCTCATTAATATCAAGCCAGGAAATTTCTTTTGGGTAGGCAGGGAAGGATAAAAGAGTTTTCAGATTTAAAGTAGGTTACTTTAATAAGGAGAGAAAAGAAAGCACGGCAAACATCTAAGCCTAAAGTTGCTATCTTCACAAAATAATCAATTCTAAAGCTTGTTGAAATTAAAAACAGAAGCTTTGGGTTAGGCCGAACTTGAAACATGAAAGCTTAAATTAAAAATTTGTGATAAACTAATTAGAATGTCAAAAACATTTAGTTTCAATAAAAATGAGGGTTTGTTTCCTCATAATTAGGAAACATGAAATTTTAAAGATATTTACTCAGTCAAGTGGAGCTTTTCAAAGTATTGTCAAATATTGAAGAGTTGAAACGGAAATTTAAATGAAAACTATGAAAATCAAGGAAGTACAAAATCATTTAGAGAGGGTAGAATGATAACATTCCACATTCCTGATCTCTAAATTTCTACAAAAAAAGTGACAGTATGATAAATTGCATTTCGAAAGAAAGTCCTTGAAAGAAATTTATTACTTTCAACAATGAGTGAATTTTTGAAGCTCAGAAAGAATATGATTCGTATAATCTACAAAAGAAACTCATTAAAGTTCCAAAAGATAATTTTTCTTTCTTATATTCCCAACGTTAGGTGCTTCAATGACTCCGTTGACAGCTTTGCAAATTAGACAAATGGGAAAGGCCATTAGCGAAAATCTGACGTTGTTATGTATCGAGGAATTGAACATTAGTTGCCTTTCGAGGACGTGCCTTAAAGTGTGACATTTTAGATTTATAGAATTACATGAGTGCAGACGGAAAATCAATTTCATTCTTCTCGTGATTTGCAAAAAAATAAAATGTTTTTAAAGATTTCGTATTTTTTAGTAAATGATGAGCGGAAACTTTTTCACAAATATATCTACACGAAGAGTGACAGAATGAAAAAAAGAGAGAGGAAAAGATCATTGACATTTGCAAAGTAAATATTAATAGTGTTCATGATCATAGGGCAAACATGTTGAAGCCGTCATCAACACACAAACAGTTGAATCTTATGAGTAAGAATCATTTATTATTCGACGTAAATGGATCATGAAAGAAACTTGTCAGGTGGAATGGAAAAACATTTACGTGCCGTATTAGTATCATACTTGGTATATTGAGCTTTCCACATGAAATCACAAAAGAAAATAAATAAAATCCAATGAGTACAACGCATGTGTATTACTCATTTGGAAAGTATATGTTTCTAAATATTCTGGAAATTAAATTAAAGGTCAAGTTCATGAAAGCTTTTAACATTTTCCATTTAATCTAATTTGACAAATTTTCTATTCAATTTCTGAATTGTCCGGCGAATTTTCACACCAAGGAAAAGTTTTTCTTTCGACATCAATGAGAAATTTCTAAAAGCAAATTGATTTAGCTACTCAAGTGTTTGTTAGCCATGAAAAAGTCCATAGAATAATAATCAATATATGTTTGTAAGTGACTTACAATTTTAATGTTATCATTTAAAATAATAATTATGAGCAATAAATATAATATTTTATAGCCTGACATTACACATAAATATAACAATCAAGACTTGACTTTTTAAATTTTATAACTTGTTCAACAATTTTCATAAAGGGATTTGTAAATTTTCATGACTTCTCATCGCTAACGATGTGATTAAACTTTAAATGTGCTTTGTCTTCATGCAATTGTTTTATTGAAGAACGCAATTATTTTGAAGGACGATGACCTATGGCAAATAAAGAAAACAATCAAATAAAATTAGGATCCAATCGATCATAAAAAATCATATGCTTACAAAGATGAATGAAAGATTACATATTTGATTTGATGTAAAGATTAACTTTTCTTATTTTAGAAACAATAGACCGAGAATAACAATAACGTTCGATAACCTTTCTTTACATATTTATTTACGTGAAATTCCAAATGGGAAAGGAAAATTCTCAAGAGCATTTTCAAGATTCTTTTTTATTTATTTTTGTATTGAAGACAAACATGACAAGAATCTCAACTTCGATATCGAAAGGGTTACAATTGATTTTATTTTAAATTATCAGAGAACAACGCATACAACAACGCAACAGAATCAGTTAAGATTTATTGAAAATAAAAAAAAAAGCAAATCAAATACAAATGAATTGATGTTGCTTAATATTATAATGGAGGAATATGATTTTAATTATTTTTTAATTTACGAGACAAAGTGAATAAAGGAAAACAGAAAAACATGATAAAAATTTGCGACATATTTTTTTTTCTTACTTTCAATGAAATAGTTTTTTGCACAGAATTAAATTGACATTGTGTCTAAAATGTGACCATCGCAGATAGATACAGGAAATCACTTTTTACAGAATCTATCAAGATTGTAAAGATGAAAGTATGACAGAGATGGATATATTATGGGCGAGAGAGTGCAGAGAGAAAGTAAGAGAGTGGAAAATTTTTTTGTACACGATCAAAAACCGTGAACGAAAAAAAATTGTTTTGCCTTGTCTGGAGTAAATGCGAATTCCAGTCGATTAAGGTCTCGGAAAGTGCCCAATGATGGTCACAAAGATGACAACTCACCTGTAATTCGGCTCGATCTGTATCCCATTGCGATCTTTCTGCTTGAAATCTTTGCCATTCGTGCTCTATAAAATGCAATATTCCAGGAATTGTGTATTCAGGAACAATCTTTGGTGCATTGCCATTTGCGTCATCAATTTTTTCACCAGCTGCCGGATTGATAGAGCGATTTTGCCCAACACCAACATTTTGAGCACCATTAAGTGAATTTTCATCCATGATTTCTGTTGTATTGATTATTCTCATTCCCTCATAATAACTTGTTATCCATACTAATAATAACGCTTTATTTCGTTTCAAAAATAGTCACACTTCTTCTAATGATAGCGTTTGAACTGACAGAACTTTTATTTAATAGGAAATGAGTAGAAATTATATGAAAGCAATCAAAAAAAAAACTTTTTTTTAACTTTTTTCTTTTCGAGAAAATCTAGAATTTTTCCTTTTTGTATCACTCTAATACACTAGATTTTATGGTCTTATGCTTCTCTTTCAAGTTGTTAAGAGAAATCTTTCAAATTTGTATTATTTTCTTCACACTTTAGATGCTTTTAGAATTGGAATAAATTTTTACTTTTACGATTAATTTTGCACGCCCCTTTTTTCCACCATTTTAGCGTTTACTAATAAATTGCCCGTCACGAGGAAGTTTTACTCACCGATGAATAATTTTAATTAACCATGAAATAACAAATTTGTGAATGTATAAATCTTTTTTATTTATTTTAGATATTGTTTCAAAATATTTTCGAAATACCTAAATTTGGATCAAACTTATCAAGACATAAAGGTATTTTAAAAGCATATCTCAAAAGGGGCTTTGAAAATACTGCCAAATATTCAAATTTGTTCTTATTGCCGTTATAATCGTTCACATTATTTGCATGAAATCAAATTTCTCAATATTTTGAAATTAACTTCCTGTAAAAAAATCAGAAACCTTATTTGCTTAACGATTTAGAATAAATAAAGAAAAAAATTATATGATCGTCATTGGTTTATTTATCCAAAAATAGTGTTCAAAATAAAATATGGTTTTGATACAGAAATTAATAGAAGTTAAGTATAAAATTACAGACAAGTTTGATTAATCACTCATTTTATAAGAACTCTTCACACCAATCGTTAAGACACTGGTAGCAGTCGGAAGCTTGTTTCGAGTTTGCATTAATTGTGTCCTTCATCCATTCCTTGAATAATTCTGCATCTTTCTTGAGGATTAAATATTGACCAAGAACCGTGTAAGCCTAAAAATATTAATCATTCATTTAATTAAATGATTTACATATGATTGTGATCAAGTTTATCAAACCTTATCAAATCCTTTATCTGTGAGTCGTTTTCCGAGTGTTTCGCCAATTCCAGCCAATTCTACGAAATGTACAATCATTAAAATATGAGCTCATACGAAATTGTATTTTTATGATATTAGTGACAATCTATAATCGTAATCTATATTAACATGAGATTGTTTATTAAAGGTAAGGCAGTAATTATATTCCAACACTGCCTGAATACATCGTTTAATATTTACGAGATTTAAGAAATTTATTTGAAGATAAATTTCCGGCAAATATGAAATTAACTGGGAATGATGCATACCTGTGCATGGTTTATCGCCCATTGGTTCAGCAACAAAATTACGATGCTTTTGTGAAGTGCTCGACATCTTTAGATTCTTATTTTGTTATTAGTTTATGTTTTTTTTAAATGCCTGTATAAATTTTCAAAGCGTTCACTTGTGCTAAAGTTTTCTTTCGAACTGTCAGTTGATGCAGGGAAAAGTAGGGAAAGAAGCAGGGATGGAATGTGCTAAAACATTTTTCTTATATTTTGAATTTTAGCAGAACGTTAATTTTAAGCAAATGTCTTTAACACCTCAATAATAAAATCAATCATCACAATCTGGTTTCTATCAAAAACAAAAATATTTTGATTCAAATAGATTTCAGTCAGGTCAAATCTCAGTACAGGCAATGGATACATCAAGGTAATAATTTAAATACAAAATTTAATATGGATAAAATAGATCGAATTATGTTTGCAGATACATCATATTAATCAAATGGTGCTTATTAGAATTTGTATCTTCATGTCATGCCTTTGAATTTTTAGAAAAGTTTGGGGAATGGATAGGAGCGATAGAAAAGAAAGAACTTCAGATTTATTATTTCAATTCTACTAGTCAACCATTAACAAAAATTCTTCCAATTGTTAATTCGACATCTCAAGACAGTTGCAGCTCAGTGAATTGTTTGTGTTCTGATGAAATAGCCAATGATTTCATTACGGGTTCATGTTCAGATACAGTAGAATATTTATTTGTGACAATTGTCATTTTATTATTTCTAATGTTATTTTTGTTCATCATGTATTGTTCTGAGAGAAAGCACAACAGAATGTTGATAAAAGAAGCAGTTGAAGAAATGTATTGTCGTGAATCTGCTCAAGAAGTTAAAGTTTCAACCAAAGATTGTGATCTAAACTCAGTCAAAATTGATTTGCATGAAGAAGAAGAAAAAGCTCAAGAGAGTGTCGTATCGAAAGCAGAGAATTTCGATTTATAGAACTTTTCATTCATAACGAAAATATAATGAGTATTAAGTAAAAACCTAATGTCTTCCACCGATGAATCTCCTGTATTAAACGTAGATAAACTTTCACAAAAAATATGTAATAAATAAAAATATTTGTTAATCATTTCTCTGGTTTTTTTAATACCTTAAATTGAGTTTCAATACTATTATCAGTTCTCATAATATAACGACAATTCAAACCTCATGGCAAGTCTCTCTCCATTCGTTCATGACCTATGCCAAGCATTGTTGCATCTATTATTGAAACAAATTGTGTATAGAATTCTTTATTTTCTCTCATTGCACTGAGTGTTAAATGTCAGCTGTCTCACTTTGCGGTTTCATTTTTTTATCTGAAACATCGATTAGTTTTCATAATCTTGACACATTGTGAAGTGCTTCTTGTAAAAATCATTCTTAATTCTCATAATCATTTGCTGTGACAATTAAGATTATTTTATCATTTTTATTTCTTAAACTTTACATTTTAATCATTCTTATCTAATCACAACAATTATAGGACTAATTTTATTGTTTCTGCATCAACCGTAATGTTTGTCATGCCTAGTTTTTCTCATTTGTAACTTCTCAATAAAGAGAAGTTGAAAACTTCAGTGACATTTTCTATTGAAGATTGAAAAGTGTCAATATTGTAAAAAAAACCATTTCATTCATAGCACTTCAATTAACTTCTGTCTCAGTATCGCCTTGCCATCCATTGGAATTACTTTGTAAAAATGGCTTTTGGTATTTGGGATTATGTAGTATTTTTAACTTGCTTAATGATATCTGCAAGTATCGGAGTGTACGCTAGATACAGTGGTGGAAAACAAAAGACAGCTAATGTAAGTAGACTATTTGAAATTGCTTTAGAAATTTGGCTTATTTGATTAGTGAATTTTTTTTTGGCAATCGAATCATGCATTTAGACATGTGATTCATTTGATTGATCAGTAAGTTTCCACTGTCTTTTAAGTCTTTCTAGGTTCAAAATTATGCGTATGGTTAATTCTGTTTTAAGGCCATCTGACAAAACCTTAAGCAGTTTGACGACTTATTTTTGCGTTGTGTGCCAAAATTGAATTATGAGAAAACTTTAATCAGGCATCTAATGAATCTAATATTTCCATCATGGTATTTCATATATTTCCGTCATCTCATATTTCCATAACAATAACAAAAAAAAAAACATTTCAACCAGCTTCTGTCTCAGTATCGTCTTGCCATCCATTGGAATTACTTTGTAAAAATGGCTTTTGGTATTTGGGATTATGTAGTATTTTTAACTTGTTTAATGATATGTGCAAGTATCGGCGTGTACGCAAGATATAGCGGTGGAAAACAAAAGACAGCTAATGTAAGCAGACTATTCGAAATTGCTTTAGAAATTTGCTTATGAGTCAATTAGATTAATAATTGTTCTTTTGGCAATCATGCGCTTCGACATGTGAATGATCAGTAAGTTTTGATTGTCTTTTGAGTCTTTGAAGTTCAAAGTCTTGCGTATGACGTAGTAGTTTGACGATCTATTTTCGTTTTGTGTGACAAAATTAAATTATGAGAAAACTTTAATCAAGCATCTAATAACTCTGAAGTTTCCATCATGATATTATTAAGTTAAATATGTTTTCGTTATCTCAAATTTCATTACCTTAAAAAAATTAAAATTATTTATATTCACAGGAGTATCTATTAGCTGATCGAAGTATGCCAATCCTTCCTGTCTCATTCAGTCTTATGGCGAGTTTTATCAGTTCAATTACATTGCTGGGAGTTTCAAACGAAATTTATCAATACGGGACTCAATTCGTTGTGATTAATGTCTCATATGGTAAAAATATTTTACACAATAGATTAATAATTGGATTAAACGTGCAATGATTTTGATATCACTTAAGGTCTCGCAACTCCTATTGTTGCCTACTTATATTTACCAGTTTTCTTTAAACTTCAAGCGACAAGTGCTTATGAGGTGAGTTTTTCTTTTTAATTGAATTAAAACTTTGATCTTTAAACACTTTGAAATCAGTACTTAGAAAGACGTTTTGGTAAATCAGCGAGATTGGCAGCGTCGTTGTCATATTCTATACAAATGATCATGTACATGGTAAGTGTTAAATATTTATTTGCTAAGGTATTCCATATTTCAAAACCATTCAGGGTATCGTCTTATACGCGCCAGCATTAGCTCTCGAAGCAATTATGGGATTAAACCAAAATTGGTCAATATTGTTAGTAGGTGCTGTTTGTACATTCTATTCGACAATTGGTGGAATGAAAGCAGTGCTATTCACCGATGTCTTTCAATCAATTTTAATGTACAGTGCAGTATTGGTGATAGTTGTAAGTGGATTAATCAAAGCTGGAGGTTTTGAAGAAATTTTTCGCGTGGCTGATGAAGGAAATAGACTTGAGTTATGGAAGTAAGATCGAAATGTTATAAAATTAGAAAATATGCTGTTAAATATTTCACTTTCTTAAAGTTTCAATCCTGATCCAACAATACGTCATACATGGTTTACTATCATGATTGGAAGTTCAGTAACGTACTTAACACTTTATGCAGTAAATCAAGCACAAGTGCAACGATTATTGACAGTCAAAGATTTGAGATCAGCACAAATTGCGGTTTGGATAAATTGGCCGATTCTTTCATTCCTGTCGCTTTCAACATCGTTCACAGGTCTTGTTCTTTATTACTATTATAAAGAATGTGATCCCTTGCAACAAGGCCGAATAAACTCGATGGACCAAAATGTTCCGCTTTATATAATGGATGGTAAGTGGACAATATTAAGTGATTAGAAGTTATGGATTGATGATAATTTCTTTTTGAAGCTTTGGGCCATATACCAGGAATAAGTGGATTGTTTGTGGCTGGAGTTTTCTCAGGAGCTTTATCAAGTGTTTCATCCACTTTGAATTCATTAGCAGCTGTGACTTTAGAAGATTATTTCAAGCCTTTGTATTTCAAGATCAAGAAAAAAGAATGGGAAACAACATCAGCAACAGTTTCCAAAATAACAGCTTTCATTTATGGATTAATTTGTATTGGTGGAGCTTTCTTAGCTCAATTTTTTGGTGGAATTTTACAGGCATCGCTGGTTTTGTTTGGTGTCATTGGTGGCCCTCTTTTGAGTATTTTTACATTAGGAATGTGTACTGAAATGGCTAATGAATGGGGAGTGATACCAGCACTTTTCATAGGTATTGGATTATCGATTTGGATTGGTTTCAGTCCTAAACCACTTCCAGATCGTCAGCTAGAATTTTCAACAGAGAACTGTGAAGAATTTGGAGGGTTATTTAAAAATGCAACTCAACCAGTTGAGGATAATTCTGATGAGTAAGTTTTTACTTCACGTTTTTACTTTTATTTCTTGCACTAACGCAATGTATTTATTCTGCAGTTTCTTTTACTTATTTAGACTGAGTTATTTATATGCAGGTGTTATTGGTAATATTATCAGGCAATTCTTAATTTTGTTTTTTTCTCAAAACAATTATTTTTATAGGTTTTCTACTCACTTTTATTATTGGGTATATTCTGAGCTACATTTTAAAAGTATTGAAACAACAAAACAGCGACAAAATTTATGTCGATGAAGCTAAAACAATAATTAATGCTGATCTGTTCATGCCACCAATAGCAAAATATATTAGAAGAAGGAACAAAAAAGTCACTAAATCAATGAAGGAAAATAACGATTTGGAATTAAAGGAAACAGATTACAAATTTTAATAAAGATTATTGAATTTTATACTTGAATTTGAAACACAAATTTCTAACGGTTTTTAATTCAAATTATTTTAACAAAGCTTTAGAACAAAATTAGCACTTTTAGTTGTTATCCCCTTTAGCAAAAAAAAAAGCATATTTAGCAGTAAATTTATTAAAATAAATGCTGAACTTAACCAGTAAACAAGGCTTAAAAGACTTAAAATTGTAAATAAAACATTACAGTACACATTAAATATAAATTTAGTAAAAGAACATGAAGCCTGTTGCCGTAAAAAGTGTTTAAAAATTTCAAGACCAAATTGAAAAAAAAAATCTACATCACTGATAAATGGACTCGAATTGGAAAAATAAAATTCAGATTAAAAAATAACTTTTCGAAGTAAAATAATAAATATATTAACAATTTGATGATATTTACTGTAGTTTCTAATCGTGAAAGAGATCTTAAAGGTTAAATTGAATGAAAGGAGTGAACAACGATAGAATTACAAAAACCAAGCTATGCAAACACAATGAGCAAGGTAATTTCATTTGTTTATGTTCATATTAAGATAGTTTCAGCAAGTATGCTGATCAGTTATGTCTCTGAGTGCTGTGGAATCATTAGCGACTTAAAATGTGCCTTCTGGGTGTGGTTATAAAGTTGTATCAAACATCAGAAAACTTGCTCAGTTCTTCAAATTTTATATTTGTTTACATTTTATTTGTTTCCTTTTTAACCGGAAATACTGCTAGTAATCACACCGATCCTTCAAGAAGTGAGTTTTGTCGTTTTAGGCTCCAACATGAGCTCAAAATCGTTCAATCCTGGATTGATTCAAAACTTAAAATAATGAACTTCTGAACCTTCAGTTATACATTTAGTGCCACCTGATGACTCTGAGCTTGTTTCAGGTCACTTCCAGTTTCATACAGGCCAGTTTCCGCTGTTTTTCTGATTCCTTGTAAAGATCCAGCAGGACTTTCATTCAAGATTTCAACTGTTTTAGTGAATTTTTCTGACTTTTTACTTCATAAAACTGAAGAACATACTAAATTTGTGCTATTTAAGGTATTTTCTCGTAGTTCTTGTGATTCCTGCCTATTTCCGAAGTGACAGTGAAAAGTGTTACGTAAGGTTCTAACCTTTTTTCGAGATTTTCTCAATTTTTCAATCTTAAAATTCTCTTTAGTTTCGAATAGAGATCCAAGGTTTTGAGCTTTTTTAAAGCAATTTTGGTCATTTCTAGCTAATAATCCTGTTAATGTTATCATAAAGGTTCTGTGAAGTGCTTGGTGTGCTTGTGATTTGTTGGAGGTGATACATTGATGTGATTAAACGATTACCGGTGTGATTTAATCATCCAGAAGTCTATATGCTCCATTCTATCTCTGGAAGCTCCAAACTTCCTTTTTATTCATATTGAAATGGTTAGAAAGTACTGACATGTCTTTGTTTCTCTTCTGTTTTAGGAGAAGGAGGACAAAAGCGATTCAGAGAATGAATCAAGCAGCAGTGAAAGCAAATCCAACTCCTCAAGTGAATCAGACAGGTGAGTTGATTAAATGAATTTAAGAATGTTCAGATGAATAACAAGAAATTTCTTTTAGTGATTCCCACAGTGGATCAAATTCAAGCTCAAGTTCAAGTCAATCAGATGCAGACGAGAACACCACAAACAATAACATTAGCAACAACAGTTCTTCACGGGTTAGTAAACCTGACGAGGATCAGGTAGCTAAAAGTGATAACACGTCGCCTGAAGGCACTGATGAAGACACAAGAACTGGTGCAATTACAAGCAACAATGCGAGTCAATATCACAATGATAATGGATCAGATGAAAGTGATCAAGATGATTCCGATGCTATAAGCAACAATTCAGACAACCAGCAATTTAGTTCGTCCAAAAGCAGTATTGATGTGAGCTTTTCTTCCTTATTTTGAAATAATTTTTGAAAGCAATTTTCATTTTAGGAAGAAGATGTAGCTGCTGCAAAACAAAGAGCAAGAAAAGAAGCCGCAAAGAAGCGTGCAGCTGCACAAAAGAAAAAGACAAAGAAACCGTAAATATTTTTTGTGTATTTACAGAAATGATTAACGCTTAATAATGTTTTAATTTCTTTCTTTAAAGTGCACGAAGTCGATGGAAAGATACATCTGAGTCAGACGATTCTGATGAAGATTCAGAAGAGTCATCAGCAAAACCAGTTCGTAAGCCACCTGCCAAAAAGCCAACCTCATTGAAACCAAAAGCAAAGAAAAATGGTTCGTCGGATGAGAGTTTCAGAGATGGTTCGCTTAATCATAAAAGATTAGTGACATCGCGTCGAGGAAAGACCGTCAGTTATAAGGAAGCCAGTGAAGATGAACAAACGGGATCGGAAGATTTAGTTGACATCGATGTGAATGAAGAGAGTCGTCCATTGACACCTGACGACAACACAGAAACTATCGAAAGAATTGTAAGTAAACGAATAGGAAAGAAAGGCGTCACTGGAAATGAAACGACAGTTTATGCTGTTGAAGAAAAAGGTGATCCAAATTTAGGCGTTGATGTCAACAATAAATCAACAACAGAGGAACAGTTTTTGATTAAATGGAAAGGCTGGTCACATATTCACAACACTTGGGAGTCAGAAGAATCTCTTCAAAGGCAGAAAGCAAAAGGTCTTAAGAAGTTAGAGAATTTCATTAAGCGTGAAAATGAGTTAGAGAATTGGAAGAAGCGTATTGCAAATCCAGAGGATATTGACTATTACGAATGTCAACTTGAGCTCCATCAAGAACTGCAAAAGAGTTACAACTTCATCGAGAGAATTATAGCGAAACAAGAGAAGCCTGAAGGTGCTGTCGACTATCTTTGTAAGTGGGAATCATTGCCATACTCAGAGGCAACATGGGAAGACTCAAAACTTGTACAACGAAAATGGCAAACAAAAATTGATGAATTTCTTAATCGAGAAGCATCAAAGGCAACGCCATCGTCTCATTCCGTTGTGCTTCGTCGTCGTCCAAAGTTTGTGAAAGTTGAAAAGCAACCGGAATACATGGGAGTTGATCGTGGTTTAGAATTGCGTGATTATCAAATGCAAGGATTAAATTGGCTGAATTTAAGTTGGTGTAAAGAGAATTCAGTGATTCTAGCTGATGAAATGGGATTGGGAAAAACAATTCAAACCATTTGCTTCTTGTATTATCTCTTCAAAACTCATCAACTTTATGGACCATTTCTTTGTTTGGTGCCATTATCGACGATGACAGCATGGCAAAGAGAATTTCAAATCTGGGCACCCGACTTAAATGTTGTCACATACATTGGCGATGTTCAAAGTCGCGAAATGATTCGTCAATATGATTGGTGTTTCTCAAGTACAAAACGAATGAAATTTAACGCTATTCTTACGACTTATGAGATCTTATTGAAAGATAAAATGTTCCTTGGATGTATCAATTGGGCAGCTTTGCTTGTTGATGAAGCTCATCGATTAAAGAACGATGATTCACTTTTGTATAAAGCATTAAAAGAATTCAACACAAATCATCGTCTTTTAATCACTGGAACACCTTTACAAAACAGTTTGAAGGAGCTTTGGGCTCTTTTACATTTTATAATGCCACAAAAGTTTACAACGTGGGAAGATTTCGAGAAAGTCCATGGCAATGCTATGGAGAAAGGTTACACGAAACTTCACAAGGAACTTGAGCCTTACATCTTAAGAAGAGTCAAGAAAGATGTTGAGAAGAGTTTGCCAGCTAAAGTTGAGCAGATTCTTCGTGTTGAAATGACAACCATACAAAAGCAGTACTACAAATGGATTTTGACGAAAAATTTCGAAGCTTTATTGAAAGGAAGAAAAGGATCAACGTCGACGTTTCTTAATATCGTCATTGAACTGAAGAAATGTTGCAATCATGCGATGTTAATTAAGCCACCAGATGATGAAAAGCCAATGCCAACGCAGGAAGATGTGCTTAAGGAGATTTTAAAGGGCAGTGGGAAACTCGTTTTGTTAGATAAATTATTGTGTCGATTAAAGGAGACTGGACATCGTGTTTTGATCTTCTCGCAGATGGTTAGAATGTTGGATATTCTTGCTGAATATCTTACAAAGCGACACTTTTCCTTCCAAAGACTTGACGGTTCAATTAAAGGAGAAATGCGTAAACAAGCATTGGATCATTTTAATGCTGACGGTTCTCAGGATTTTTGTTTTCTTCTTAGTACTCGAGCTGGTGGTTTAGGGATCAATTTAGCAACAGCTGACACTGTAATTATCTTTGATAGTGATTGGAATCCTCAAAATGATCTTCAAGCTCAAGCGAGAGCTCATCGAATTGGTCAGAAGAATCAAGTGAACATTTATCGACTTGTGACAGCTCGAAGTGTTGAAGAAGAAATTGTTGAAAGAGCGAAACAGAAAATGGTGCTGGATCATCTTGTTATTCAACGAATGGACACAACTGGAAGAACTGTTCTCGATAAGAATGGAACAAACATGAATGGAGCGAATCCGTTCAGTAAAGAAGAACTTTCAGCCATTTTAAAATTTGGGGCAGAAGAATTGTTTAAAGATGAGGAAGAAGGTGATGACGAGCCACAATGTGACATTGATGAGATTCTAAGACGTGCTGAGACAAGAGATGAAGTTCCAGCGATGGTAGGCGATGAACTTTTAAGTTCATTTAAAGTTGCGAGCTTCACATTTGATGAAGATAAAGTCGCCATCATGAGTCCCAAGCAAAAAGTTGAGCAAGAAGAAGTTGATGATATAAAAGATTGGGAAGTTATCATTCCAGAAAGTTTTCGAAGGAAAGTCGAACAAGAGGAGAGAAATAAGGAACTTGAAGATCTCTATTTGCCACCACGACAACGTAAGCAAGTTCTGCAAGAGGAACAGGAGAGACTTGAAAAAGAAATAGAGAAAGGAAAGAGTAAGAAAGGTAAAAAACGAAAAAAGTCTGATGAAGTTGATCCATCAGATGATCCATCAGATAATAGCGAAGATGATCGACCAAAGAAACGTGGCCGACCACCAGTGAAAGAAAAAATTCCAAATTTCTCTGATACAGAACTTCGAAGATTCATTAGAAGTTATAAGAAGTTCCCAGTACCGTTGAAACGGCTTGAAGCTATCGCATGTGACGCTGAACTCCAAGAGAAGCCACTGAACGACCTCAGGAAAATCGCAGAAATGCTTCGTGAACGTTGTGTGACTTTCTTAGAAGAACACAAAGATTTGGATGTGGCAATGACGAGTGAGAAGAAACGTGGGGCAAGAGCCGGATTTAGTGTGAAATTTGGCGGTGTTTCGTTTAATGCAAAGACTTTGATGGCGTGTGAAGAAGAGCTTGCACCTCTCGATGAAGTTATGCCAAACACACCAGAAGAACGTCTTGAATGGACGTTGGAAATTAAAACACGGCCAGCTAACTTTGATGTTGAATGGAATGCTGACGATGATTCGAAACTTCTTTGTGGCATTTATCAGTATGGCATTGGAAGTTGGGAGGCAATGAAAATGGATCCATCATTGAATCTCGGTGATAAAATTCTCAGTAATGATAACAAGAAACCTCAGGCAAAACATTTACAGTCACGAGCTGAATATCTTTTAAAGATTATAAAGAAAAATGTAGAATTGAAACGGGGTAATGTCAAACAACGACGACAAAGAAAGCCGAAGGAAGTGAAGAAGGATATTGACGAGAATAAAAAGCCTGAAGATGATGTCAAACATTTAGCTGATGAGATTGGAAATGGCGTCGAGAAAAAGAAGAAAAAAGATAAAGAAACGAAGAAATCGAAAAAGAAGCAAGAAAGTGCAAACAAACCAATGCACTTTACAGCTAACAATGAACCGCGAGCGCTTGATGTTCTCGGTGATTTAGATCCAAATATTTTTAATGAATGTAAAGAGAAAATGCGGCCAGTTAAGAAATCTTTAAAAGCATTAGACGGTGGTGGACATCATGGCGTGAGTGCCGAAGAACAAATCAATCATAAACGTGAATGTTTACTTCGTATTGGAAGTCGAATTGATGAATGTCTTGCTGAACATAATGATCCTGTTAAGATTAAAGAATGGCGAAGTAATTTGTGGTATTTTGTGTCGAAATTTACTGAAGACAATGCATCAAAGTTGTTTAAAATGTACAAGAATGAGAAAGCGAAGGAGAATGGAACGAAGGAAGGTGAATCAACATTGAAAAGTGAAAAGAAAGAAAAGCATCATCATCACCACCATCATCATCATCATCGTCACAGCAACAATCATTCGTCAAATCATATCAGTGAAGAGAAGGAAAGAAAGAAGGAGAAAAAGAAGAAAGATCATCAACATAATCGTGATAAGGTTCATGAAAAATATGCATCACATGAGTTCAACGATGAAATCAATGATTCACATAGCAAAAGACGTTTAGAAAGAGAGGAAGGTGAAATTGATGACAGTAAAGAATATAAAAGATTAGCTGGAGAAGCAAGGTAAACGAGAATCTTTCGATATTTAATCAAAAAGCAATTTACTTACTTCTTTTCTGTGTCTTAGAAGTCGAGATAAGAAATGGGATGAATATGGTAGAACAACATCGAGAACATCTCGAGGGCCACCAACAACACCACAGAGACTTTATCAAGATAGATATGAAACATATCCAAGAGAAAGGTTAAAGATAATAAAATTTATTTGAATGATGAGAGTAATTTAACAAAAACATTTTACAGATATCCGAGTGACCATAAACGAGACAGGTATGAGGGATATAACAACAGTCGTTATCATCGTGACCGTGAACGTGAAATAGGCGTTAAAAAAAGGTATGAAAAATTTTATTTTTATTCATTTTTATATTTATTAGTGAATGTAAACTTTAGTCGCAATTACCCGCCACCTTCCATGGCCTACGCAAATCATTATGCAAGTCACGGATATTATCCACCACCTGATATTTCACCTGGATATCGTGAACGTCATCCGCATATACCGCCAGAGTACTACCCAGAATATAGTCGCAGCAGAGAATATGATCGAAGACCGCCAACATAGTTTAATATTGATTACTTCCACATGTACACAGGAAGCACCATTGCATTGCATTTCTCTTTATAATTATAATTTCATTTTTATTCTTAATCTCTATTTGTAAATAACTTTTAGTTTAATTAAAATATAAAGCTGAAATTGTCCTGAATGAGAATGGTGAGAATGATTTTCAATTTCTAAGTTCAATTAAAACAAAGTCAAATCTGTTAAGCGTGTTCATCAGTCATTTCATTTGTCTGCTCTTCTAGAATAATTTTTAGCATAATAATTAGTACGAAAACTATTTTTGTATTTCTTATCTTATGTTGCTGAGACATTTGTGTTGCATATGTATCTGATAAATTATTAAGTATTTTTTTTCTTCCTTCAATTAATTGATAAGTTGAAGTCCCAAATCTGATGAGTTTAATTTATTGAGTTTTCTTTCTTTTGGATATGAATGAGGAAATAATCTTATGAATAAAAAAATGAAAAGCTCTAATAAGAAAATATGAAAATTTGTTTGATAAACTTGAATTTCCTTCTTTCAGTAATTCATTAAATGACGTTTGATGAGTAGGAATTGCTTCAGATAAGTTGATAACATTGATAGATGATTAATTTTTTGACACCACGCAATTACCTCAATAATAAAGTTATTAAACATATGCCCGGAATTTTTCTATCAGTTTAGTTCCGGAAGTTTAATGTTTTTCCTTCAAAAATGTTGCATATTAGATACGTGAAATCAATCTGTGACTGTATGTAGTCTTGTAACCGATAAGGAAGGAAGGAAAAAAAACTAACGCACCGATGTTGCGCATAAAAAGTAAAAGCAGAAAATGTTCAACCACGAGAAAAAAGCTTTCAGTCTGTTGTGAACCTTCAAAGCCCAAACTTCACTTCTGAAATTTATCACTTCTGGTTTTGCCGGTTAAATTATCTCGGGATTAAAAATTATTTTTAATTAAAATGTCAAGTGGCATCAAGTGCAATATTTTCAGAATAACTTGAAAACAATTTAAAAAGTCATTCATTTTTAATTGTTATGAAATTTAAATAAGCAAAAGAGTGAGATT
This sequence comes from Clunio marinus, assembly GCA_900005825.1. Classification (NCBI taxonomy): domain Eukaryota; kingdom Metazoa; phylum Arthropoda; class Insecta; order Diptera; family Chironomidae; genus Clunio; species Clunio marinus. Next base: position 148,163 of record CVRI01000054.1, read on the forward strand.
GCATTGATAATTGAAAAGAAACGATAAACACTTGAATATCTACATAAACAAAAGCTGACAGTTATCTAACAACAGTTGAAAACATCATCACGCAAAGTGTTAATTTGATTGCTTAGAGAGAGAATCATCAACTCATATAAATATTTACAAACGAGGTGAGTTTTCATGTTCCACAACAACTTCTAGCATTTACACATTTCGATTAAAAGACGAAAATATTCGAAAGCGACGAGTAGCATGGGCTGATAAAACTCTTATCTAGAAAAAAATTACTTTCGCCAAAGCAGCTTGTCACACGGTATATGTACACGTAAAAATATATATTTACGATGACATTTTGATTATGAAGCCTAAAGGTAGAATTCAATTAAATAAGTGACATTTAAAGTAAGTCTCTGATGATTGGCCTGATTACTTAAAATTCAAATAAGCATTAACCTTTGGCTTCCCTGTTACATCAAATAACTTGTCATCCGCTAAATTTAGACTCACGATGAAGGAAAAATAATTTTAAATGACATTAAATGTCTCAACAACAATTAAGGAGTGATGCGCAAATTAAGTTTCTATGAAAACATCCTTTACAAACATTGACCTACTTCATCAGACACAACAACAGAAGAAAAATTTTGTTTGTTTGTTCTTTTTTCGTAGATGATCCTTTAATCCTTTGAAAATAAATATTCCATGCAAAAAACAAGAAGTTTAGCAATAAAAAGTTGAGGCAAACTGCATATTTATGATCGTGCCATGAGGTCAAGAGATAAGCGTCATGAAATGCGTAATTTTTCGGAATAATATGAAAAGATGAACAATGTTATCATTTCATCTACTACACAAATCAAATATTATAAGGATCTTGATTAATTTACTTCATTAAGTATATTTCTAAAAGGTCTACAATGGATACAAAAAGCATTGAGAAGATTACACATTATGCGACCTTAATAAGAAAATTTGATTAGATAGAAATTACGTCTTTCCTGAAATGAATCAGAGAAATGAAAGTTTTTACAGCATTAGATAAATAGAGTAGATAATCATCAAACTAGGTATTTATTTAAAAAATGTAATTTATCATGGACATTAATCACAAAGTAAACGCCACACGAATGTTTCAGTTTTTCATTGTCATTATATAGTCCAAAATTGTGTCACAGTTTCATAATATCTGAAATATTGATACTTCATTTTCATTCTTCTCAGTTGTTTACTCAGAATGACAAAGATAGAACAACAGAACAGAAATGCTTTGAAACCGAATGATATTTCTCTGAAAATTGATAACGAAGCTATCTAATAATTCGCCATGCTGAACAAGATTTTGAAAGCTGCTTAGTCGGACAAAAAATTTGATTTTGCTGATTTTACATACAAGAGGTGTAGAAGTAAAGGAAAGCAAACCTATGCGATGGAATTCAAGACTTCCAATTTATCACTGCTAACTGTGAAATTTACGAATGCAAAGATTTATAGCAATGATTACAAGGAAGATTTCGATTTCTTTCTCACTTACCTTGCGAAATATTTCAATGTACAAATGTGCAAATTGATTGCGTTTTCATTAAGTTCAATAAACTTTTATCAAGTTAAAGCTTCAAGGCTTGGAAAAATTAATAAATCAAACTCATTCAAATGAGGGTTGGTGAAACTAATTCAAAAATTTTCAGATTTGATTTGAAGTCATTCAACTAAAATTCCAGACACTTCCGATTATTTAATAGATAATTAACGAAGGAAGAGTAAGCTTTAGAAATTCTGAATTTTCTGACATTAATCTATGTTTTATTCATGATCGTCTTGCTTAGGACGGCCTAAAAGTTTAGCGTGGGTTTAAATTTTTATCATCAATTTTCATAATATTCTAAAACATTTTCAAATTGAAATGTTAAATCTTTTAGTAAAATAATTTTCCAACATTACAAAACATTTCAAACTTTTACTTCCTCATTTCTTAATGTATATTTATGAATTAAATATTACATCAAATTCTTAAGACATAAAAATGGAATTTCTATAAATAGCAGCCGAAGAAATGAAAGCATCCCATGCAGAATTTTTTTAATAATATGTAATTATTTTTGAAACCACAAACATTTTATAAATATCATCTTAAATATTTATAAAGCATGATTCTTTTTCATCTTATCCAACATCAAATTTATTACATGTTTTTGTTTACAACTAAACTTTCAGCCGCTTCTAAATACGAGGAAGGCAGAAAATATATTAAAGTTGTTTTGAAAGCCCCAGCACGTCGGTTGATGATTCAGTTGTCCTTTGAATTTTTATATACATCCTTTGAATCACAATCCTAAAAGATGCTTTGAGTTCACTGAACGAAAAATTTAGCATAAACGTTAAATCATTCAAAACTTTTCCCAAGAGCTTTGCGGACGTTCTGTGAAAAAATAAATTAAAGCATCAAACATTACGTGCGTGGGTCTCTTGATGTAATTGACGAAAACGAGTGAAATGTTTAAATCGCTGGGAAAAAAGACTAAAATTCGTATTTTATGGGTATCTGATTTCAATGAAAATATAAAAAAGCCTAAAATAGAATGAATGGTAAAAAAGTTTAAATCTTTTTTGTGGCGTCGCAATAATAATAGCAAAGTTTAATATTTTTGTCCTTTGTTGTATTTCTGCTTTCGCGTAAACACATTTGAAAGGCTCCATTTCACGCAATTTGCTTTCTTTGAACAACATAGATGGATGTCAACATCCTTTATGTTTTTTCTTCATTTACTTTAAGACAAAAATAGAAATCGTTTCCTAGGTAATAAACTGTTGGTAGGCGTCTTGCAGGAACTATGTACATAAACATGAATTATTGGGTTAAAAATGTAGGCTATATGGAAATGAAACGTTTTCCCATAATTTTTTCTGCTTCTTGAGCATTCCCGAAAGCAGAATGTCCTACTTCTGAAATGATAAGTGTTTTCTCAAGTATAGAAATACAATCAACGATAGTATCTCGGGGCTTTTTATCACAGACGTAAAATCAACCACAAAAAAGAAAGATGAAGAGAAAAATTCTTCATGTGATTGTGTTGAAAATTTCGTAAAAGCCGCAAAAAAAAAATCTTTACGTTGTTGCAGGCATTAGATTCTAAATGTAGTGTAGCAAGTATTTATTCTATTTTCTATCAATATTTTATAGCAAAGCATGGGAAAAAAATAAGAAAAGAAAGCGTGGGTGGGTCGTCAATAACAGTAATGTTTGCGATAATCTTTATTGGATCTTTGATGTGAATTCTCAAAAGGACCATAAACTCGTTGGCCTCAAAACTGATTACAGAACTCATTACATATGTTGATAATATCAACATGATAGATACATGAAAGCTTTGCAGATTAATGTTTTAACTTAATCAGTTAGAGCTTTGAAGATTATTTCTTTTATCGTCAAAAAAGTTTCCATGATGACAAGCATCACAACATAATCTTAGATAATAAGATATTCCATATCTAAGTAATCTTTTCTGCATGAAAAATAAATTATCATTCGCTAATTATTTCTGACTTTTGTTTACATCATTATTTTATTCTTAATTACATTAACAGAGCGAAAACAGTGTTGTTTGCATAAAAACTGATTAGAATCTTATTTGATTTAGGATCATGAAAGTAAATTTGGTTAAACTCATCACTTTTTTCTTCTTTAATATGTAGCAAAAGTTTCAATTTTCATTAATTTCTGTTTTCCCGCTTTTTGGAGTTCCTCGAGTTGCTCAGTTTGTCATGATTGTTGCTCACATTTGTTTACAACATTAAATCAAAATTGAAAATCATAAAATTTCTTTTATTTGTTTTGAAAATTTTATGAATAAAGTTCAACACATTGATACAAATGACGACATCATCATTAAAGCCATCGACATCAAATGAAATGACAAGCCAGGTGAAAGCTCGGAAGTTCAAGAAAATTCCGGTATTTATTGTTGAAGCTCACAATGATGTTCTTGAACTTATACTACCATCACTTGCGAATCGTTATCTCCCATTTCAAGACAATTTAATGATTCATTTCGATTCACATCCTGATCTCTGTGTTCCTCGACAAATGCCAGTGGAAGTTGTTCGCAATCGACAACTTTTAATTGAAAGTTTAAGCATTGAAAATTGGATTGTTCCATTAATGTATTCAAAGCATATCAACGATGTTGTTTGGGTTCGTCCAAGTTGGTCGGGTCAGATTGAAAATGGTCGTCATCAATTCTCTGTTGGAGATTGTGATGACAAAATCTTCGTAAGTTCAACAATGGAATATTTCTTATCTGATGGAACGTACAAGAATGAAAATCTGCTCAAAAATGCAAAGAAAGTCACATTACAAGTTTGCGAATCATCAGAGTTGTTGGAATTAAATGATGGCCAGCAATGGATCTTAGACATTGACCTTGATTATTTCAGTACGTTAAATCCTTTCATCGCAATTTATCCGAAGGCTAACACATATGAGAAACTGAAAGCAATCTTTCATGTTGATAAATGCTATGATCAAAAGGATCCTGAAGCAATCACCCGCTACGTTAATGAGAGAAATCATCAACTTGAGTTCTTTGAATCCATTTTTCAACATATGGCGCAGAACGGGTCGCTGGAAAAGTTCAAGTACGAAGACCCATCAATGGATGAAAAATTTGATCTCGTTAAAGAGTTGATTGAATGTTTATGTCATCATTATTCAATTTTCGACATTGACTGGTTTGTCGTTAACGATGCTGGTTGTACATGTGATGACGACAAATATCAACTCCCTCACCATGAAACATCGAATGAACAAATCAAGGAAATGATAGCAAAATTTGAAAACTTTTTGTTGAACTTGAAAACGTCACCGACGCTGATAACTATCGCTCGGTCTTCACTTGATGGCTACACACCACCAAATCAAGTTGAACTAATTCAAAGCCAAGTTCTTCAAGTTCTCAGAAAGATTTACGGAGAAAATTTGGCACCTGAAACTTTATGGTATAAAAATACTTCAACCAACATGACAGCTCTTGAAATGATTCAACCAAAGAGAGGATCTCAGTCATAAAAATAAGTTTTTAAAAAATTTTCTTCAATTTTTATTTCTTTTTTTATATTAAACTCTAAAAAATCTTCACAATCGTTTCCATCAGTTGAATAATAATAATAATAATAAAAAACGCAGATTTTTAGTCCGACCCTTAAAAATAGTTTTTTTTTCTCTTCTTTCTTCCTTTCATTCAATCATAAATTTGTCACGATAAAGCGACGAAAATCATTAAATCTTTGTGGCTTGATCACTGCACCACCTAAAAAACTATTCATTATTAATGAGTGAAGACTCACATTCATCCCAGACTTAACATCGCTAAAATTTTAGTTAAAATCCTTGTATCACTTAATCATCATTGAGTTTTTTTCCTTATTGGACATGTGCGGGTAGAGCTCCAAGCTGCTATAAAACTTACTTTTAAAAAAAGGCGAAAAGAGAATAAAATTCATGTGATTAACGTATTAACTTCAACTTAAATCATTGAGATGAAATTACAATTTAAATCTCGCTTGGATTTTCCAATTATCGATTAATAAGCAAAGTCAACGATTTCTAATGTCAATGATCTTACATTTAATCATTTTCGGTTAAAACATAAAAAAAATATGTGATGCTCAGCACGTTTAGGCAAGTCATATGTATTGAGCTAAGGCATTTCATCTTCCATTCTTTTTGCTAAACAAGAAGAAAGAAATTAATAAAAGAAATTATCGCAACAAGATTGTCACCCGCATTGCAGTTTTCAAACCAAAAAAAAAGGGGAAAAAATATCATAATCGTAGATATCTAAAAAATAATCATTTTAAACTATTTTAAAAAAAAATCCATCAAGATGATGGATGAGAAAGAAAGCATGTCAGATTGCCACCTAGTTGAGTTTAAAGGAAGTCATTTTAAGGAAATTGTAACGTCCTTGAGAGAACCTTTGATTCTTCTTCGATTAGACGTAAGTGAAAGGCCATCGATTACGTGTTCATTTACCCTCGTTCTGAATTTGCTTCCATTTATCGCCGAGAGCTTTTGCGAAATGATCGTCAACTGACATTTCGTCAGAATCATCTGGTTCAGTGATTATCACTTGCTTCTGTGGCTGTGGTGGTGGAACTGAAACAGTCGGTGTTGGCAGTTGTGCTATGATTGGTGGTGATGGAGTTGTTGGCGGTGTTGCAATCGCTTGACTGTGTTTTTCAGCCAACATCGCCTGATGATGCTGATGAATCTGATGCTTCTTATGATGAGTGAGCTTAATTGTATTCTGTTGCTGTTGTTGAGCCTGAATTGCAGCAAGCTGTTGGAGCTTTTGTTGATTCATTATTTGCTCGTCAATCAAACGTTGCTGTTGTTGCTGCTGTTGTAGTGCTAATTGCTTCTGTTCCATCTTGTTGCGCATAATGAGATCATAATCAGTACCAAGAGATCGACGAAAATGTTCATCGATAAAAGGATCACATGTTGATGTTGGATCTAAAATGAAAAAACAGAAATTTATTAAAATAATTCTTGAAAGTTAACAGGCAAAAGCGTCACTTACCGCGAATTGGTGAGTTCGAGGTTTCTTTGAACGAAGGTGCCCTACGAATGACGGAAGGACGAACAGTGTCACTATCGGAATCGTGTTTTGTTATTCGCATGTCTAATGGGCTATCATCATCATGAACATTAATATCTTCTTCATCGTCCTGCTCCATCGGTTCGGGATCCTTGGAATTACTTGAGTTTGATGTTAGATGAGCTTGATTGACAGGGATTATCGATATACTAGATTGGCTCGGTGGTGCTTGATTTTGTATGGCATTTTGTTGCTGTTGATGCTTGAGTTGCGAGAGAAGTTTCTTCTTTGCTGGCAGCTTACTGAGTTCCATAGCGGCTATGAATTTAAAACAAGATTCAAATAAATATATTTTAATTATTCCTTCCAAACTCACCTTCATGTTCCTGTACGTTTAATGCAGCACGAGAAAGTAGCTCTAATGATGACTCCATTGTAAAATCAAATTTTTGATTCTTCCAACTTGATTTTGTGTTGTTGTTGTTGTGTTTTTTTTGCCTTTTTAGTGACTCAGAGTTTCGATTATTTACTTTCAAACCTGATTTTGGACAGATGTGGGCGGTTTTTCGTTACAAGTAATTGACTTAAGTTTATTTCAATTGTAGCAAAATGCTTCTAGAGCATTTTTAAGTCTTTAAAGTGCAATTTTGACTCTATTTATCTTGATGAAATGGAATTGTTTTACACTTTACGGGGACTATACAAAAGTTAAGGTGTAACATTTTCTCAGTCATATATTTTAACAATTTATGAGCTAATTATAAGTAATTTCTCATGAATTTAGAATATAACTTCAAATTTTTTCATTTTCAATACATAATGTCTCATAAAACAGATTGAAATAATGAAAAGTTTCGTAAATTATCATATAGAAAGATGTTGACGTCATTTTTCATTTGATTTCGAAACTTCGTACCCTTGACAGTTCAATAACGAGGGGTATAAACGTTCTAGCTCTTTTGGCGTGTTTACAAAAATTTAAATTTATTAATACTGAAGGAAACAAACATATTTTAAATCAAACAACCGTGTTTATTACAGCATAATATCGTAAGTTAAATGGCTCTGTTAAAGTTAGCAGATTTTGGACCTGATTCTGGTGGCAGAGTGAAGGTTTGTATTTTGATTTACCGCTAATATTTATTTACTTGAAATAAACAACAAAACAAATATTTAAGGGAGTCACAGAAGTTAAGCCGATTGTCTATGGAAATGTTTCAAGAGCATTTGGGAAAAAACGTGAAGAAGATGGACATACCCATCAATGGACTGTTTATGTTCGACCATATCTCAATGAAGACATGCAAACATATGTGAAAAAAATTCATTTCAAACTACACGAAAGTTATGAAAGTCCAAATCGAATAGTAACAAAGCCGCCATATGAGGTTAGTGAAACCGGATGGGGAGAATTCGAAGTTGTAATAAAAATTTACTTTCATGATCCGACAATTTACAAGTAAGCTAATATTTTTATTGTATAGCTTCAAAATATGTCCAATTTAATGTTTTATGCTTAGACCTGTTACATTCTATCACATCTTGAAATTGTTTCAACCTCCTTCGCCAGACGCTCCTGCAATTACTAATCCTGAAGAGAATGCTGTTCAACCACCGCCTGTTATTGATACTAAGAAGCGCTTGGTGTCTGAATTTTATGACGAAATAGTCTTTCATGAACCTTCTCAAATGATGCAACAAATGTTGAATACGATACAAAATGTCACCAGTGGATCATGGACACATGATACTGATTGTAAGTTTATTCAATCATAAAATTTAATTTTTTTCATTTATTTCTTGATTGCAGTTGAAGAGAAAAAAGTAAAATCACTCGAACATATTTTGGAGACTCGCAAAAAAGTAAAAGCTGAAATAGCTCAACTGAAAGAAAAACTTCAACTTACGAGAGATAAAATTGCTGAATATAAGCAATTGAATGCAGGCCAAAATACCCAACAATGAACATTTCCTACTTTTAAATTTAAACACGAAATAAAACTTTTTTTCAAATAATCTAATTTATTTCTTTTTAATAAAATACGGAAATGTCTTGTTTTTGCGTTTATAAACATAATATTTGATAAAAAAATTCGATTTCCGTACACGATGTTTCATTCATTTTCGTCGTTTCGAATTTCTTCCCTTTGGCAGTGAAACGAATTTCAATCATCTTCATTACCATCATTCTACTATCATGAACCATCGTAGTAGTGTTTTAAAATACATAGTTTAGTTATTAAAACAACTAATTTAAATCTCAACATAAATTACTTGAGGCGAATTTTGCAAATTATTTATGTATAATAGATATTATTTCACCATTGAACCTTTCAACTATTCCATTCGATAAGGAAATTTAGAACCTTAAGCAAACAATAAAACACAGAAAATGTGTAAATATTCTCATAGTAGAGCAGATAGTTTTATTAACAAAATCTATATGAAGATAATTTATATTGAATATTAGATAAGATTTTCACTCATCATAAATGCTTTGCAACTGTGCTGATTTAAATGTAAAAGTTCTCTGCGACTTAGTTTGAAATTTTAGAAACTTTGAAACGTTAAATTTTTTATTAATTTTATTAATTGCTTTTTATTCTTTTAAGGAAAAAAATATAAATTTAAAATGATTGGTATAGAGCATATAAGAGACAAAATTGAAATTGTAATCAAATCGAAACCTTACATTGTGGTTGTTGTCTAGAAGTTCATAAGTGTAATGAGCAAACAGTTCTACAATATTTATGAAGAAAAAAGTAAACATTTTGAAGCACCATGATTTCTATTTTATTTGCAACTTGTGTAATATAATATGATAAAAGTATGATACATGCGTTATCACTATGCCTTGATTTAATTATTATTTCTATTTGGGTTATTATTGAAAAAATGGTATCACAAAAAAATAATGTAAATACTTCATATCTAAGTATCTAGTTGAAGTCAGTGGCATCGTGGATAAGCATCACATACTTACTGGGAAGCATTTCAAAGCTCTCAAAACTTTACATATGAAGCGAATATTTGTTTACCTCACTTTATGTCTTCTATCAGTTCCCTAATCATCAACAAAAAGAAAGAAAAAAACTTTTAAAGTCATAAAGAATCTTAAAATCATTGACTTTTAAAGATGTGTTAAAAACCTTTCCTTTGACTTAACTCTGGAGTTCAAGGGAAACCTTTATAAACATTGTCATGATGTCAGAGACATATCCACTCGAGTCAATGTCATTGAAACATGTGTTTTCTATATAAAACCCCAAACTTTCATTGTAATCTTAAATTAAGTTTCTTCAAAATTTAAGAGCTCTCCCGAGCTTTATCTTATCAACTTTTTTTTTCATTCTGTTTTATCAACGGGTACTAGATCAATAACAAGCATCAAATTCACTCATCACGAGTTAAAGAAAATTAATTTATTAGCAAATACCATCAACATTCTTGAAGATCGTAGGAAAGCTATCTGGTAAAAATATCTAATTAAAATTCTTAGAGGAATTCGATAAACAAAGTTTGAAGTGCTACAAATTTCAGCCCACGTGCGACCTTGTAATCTTTCCCACTCTCGTTGATTGTCACTTCGATAACCTATCTGCACTTCAAATCTTGTCGGTTAATTCTCATCAATACACAGAAAAGCCAGACAAGAGACGAGTCAATATAGGAACAAAGTTATTGAAAACGAATGGATCATTGATATTTATTCTGTGCTAATTAATTCATCATTTCTAATGCTTCAATTTATTGTGTTACATTTGCAAGTGTCAATAAACTTTAACATATTAAGAAAAAAAAATCACGCCAACTACCATTAAAATTTTACTGGCGCGCAGCAAGCTATTAACACATTTCGCAAAAACATGTCCATAAATTGTTGGTGGCACGTCCGAAAATATAAAATATTAATCAAATTAGAAACATTTCAAGAAAATTCAAATATCATCAATCATCAAGATATTGTTGCTTTCATATATTCTTTTATTGCTAATGAGTAGAAGCAACATCAGAAGTAAGCAATAATAAGACCTTTAACAACAAATAAATGAAGGTTTCAGAATCATTTCAAACCAAAATATAAATTTCGACATGAACTAATAAAATCAATTAGATATTCCTAAACATTTTAATTTTCGATACGTTTGTCATTTATCATTCTGAGAATTTGGATAGCACAATATTTACAAGATTGAATTCATTTGCTTGAAAAAAAGTGATTCATAAATATTTCCCATCGAAATGATTGTCTCAAGTGATTTCATCAATTTATTTCATAAATATTTTGTCTTCAAAGTATTGAAGTTTAGTTATCTACACGGAAAACCCAATTCAAGAGAAACGTGCGGCTACTTCGTTCTATTTTAATAGAAAATTAATAATATTAAATTTGTCATGATTTGTTTGAAAGTCAAGGAAAATGTGAAACTTGCATGCTGCGTAGCATGTGTCTGAACACACATCTTTGTTTAGATTTCGTAAAATTCTCTAAACAAACAAGATGAAGGTGTTGCTTCTAATGTGAAAAAATTCCCAAAAAATTAATCAAAGTTTATAGACCTCTGAGCACTACAATCAGCTAAATGTAATTATAAAAGAAGCAACAGACATACCCTGAATAAAAAAATATTCGGATAATAAAAATCCAAGTCGATGATAAAGTCACTGCGCTAATCCTTAATCACCATCAGAACCCATCAGGCGCGAAATTAATTTTTGTTCGTTCTCGAATTTTAATGATTTTCTTTTTTGCTATTCGTTTGATTGAATTGATTCGGCAAGCGCCACAAAAAAAAAATTCTGGAGCCACCTGAATGTTACAAGTTTTTGTTTTGATTTGAATTCTTATGTAGACAAACTGGAGGAAGAGTTGAAAACATTAAAAAAAAATATTAAAGCTAATTTTTTTAAGGTTGGCTATTTAGTTACATTAAAGTAAAATGTTGAATTTGTTGTTATTAATTCAAATGTTTCTACCATAATATTTGAATTACAAAAGCCTTGCAACTTAGATATGAATTAATGAGAGGAAAAAATGAATTGTCACGAATGCTCTGAGGGTTTACAACACGCAAAATTCGTCCTTGAACCCGGAACTGTAAACAAGCGCAACACAAATTAACAGCCATGAAATAAATCTAAACTGGTTTGAGGATTTCTTTTCACAAAGTGTTTGGTGTCTGTTTCGTAGACTTCGCATGAAATTCCAACGTGATCTCACTCGAAATTTTTATTCAAATGAGTATTTTCAACTTCTTTGTTTTGAATTTATGTAGACTACATAAGTAATATAACAAATCACTTTAATGCTGGCATGCTTTTACTTAAAGCACTAATTTTAATTAAACTCATTAAATTGATTAGAGAATTAATTTCCATATTACAAATTTAAAAATACAAAATCCAATTATGTTGAGCATAAAATAAAAACCTTAGTAGATATCGAATTTACAATTTTACTGGTTTCTACTTGAAATATTCATGTTGATAGCCTTCCAGTAGTAGCTGATATCATCGTCATCGTCGACGCGACGCAAAACAAAATTATGATTAACTATCTACTTAGCTAACGTCAGCCGATTTTCATAAAAAAAAATCAAGAGATAAAGCCCTTTGATCGACATAAGCATTTCGATTAGATAGACGACATTGAAAGTTAAGAACTTTCAAGGCTTATCTCTAATAAAATAAAATTTTGGTTCATAATTTCAAGTTCAAGTTTTACTACTTGATATGTTAACACTAAGCGGTATTAAAAACGCCTCCTAATTAGCAATAACTTCATCATTCAATCATATGACTTATGCTGTCATCAATATGATGATAAATTAGGTAGTTGAACAATTTTTTTTGTTTCAAAAATCATATCAAATGTTTCTTAAATAAAAAAAAGGAATTTCGCAAATAAGCGCTGAAAACAAAAATAAAGAAGAGTAAGGCAAAGAACATGAACTACATATTTGCCGTTAGTGAAAGAAAAAAACAACACAAAGTGTTGGTGCTATGTCGATTGTCGGTGAAATGTGCATGTATTGTTGACTCTGTGTTTATTTGAGCTTCCGTCACTCTGTGTGAGTCATATGGAGACACGATCAGAGCTTAGGGAATTTCCTTTCCAACTCTTTCATAAGTGTACAATGATCTACGATCAGTTTTCGTTTCAAACATCTGAAATAGGACTGAACACATGCAACGTCGTACCAATGTGTGTATAATTTTTGAGATAAGCACTTAAACGAAAAAGAAAATTTTTTTCTTTTACACCACACGACTGTCTCGTCTTGCAAACAGAGTTGTTTGATCATAGTTTTATTCGAGTCGCGACCACAAATGGTTTGATTCAAATCGCTGAATATTCTTCTTGCATATACAAATACAACTTAAGCATTGGATATTTTGAAAAACAATAATTTATGTCCATGAGGTCGAAATTCTTTAGAAATATTTTCCGTGGAAAGTTGAAGAAGTGAAAAGATTTCAGCTGTCGAGTGATCTTTTAGGAAAGAAAAAATAATGAAATAAATTTCGTGTGTGTTTGTGTTTGTTTTTGGAAGAAAAAAAACTTTTTTTTTGATAGGAAAAAACGATGAAAAGTTTACTGTCAATGATCGCTTTGCGGTATACAAATTTTCCACTTTGTTGGGATTTTCAAACGTTTTCACGACCTAATCTTCTACAAAATTTGTCCTCATTTTATAGTTTCTGTTAGAAAAAATTTAAAATATCGTTTCTTATTCTCTCCCGCTCGAAAAATCGCTGTCAACTCAAAAAAACTTTGTTTCAATTTCGAAAAGTTTATTTTCTGCTGCTCTCCCAACCAATCGTGCTGAAATATTTTATTTAGAATTTTAAACTTAATTTGTGCATAAAGATAAGAAGAAGTGATGGACTATCGATTCTAAATTTAGTAAAATCTTCAAATCAACTTCATTTGATATCGTCAAATCAAGCGAAATTAACATTTAATGGCTGATGATTGTTTGTAAAAGAGTAAAAGAGAGAAACAAAGAAACAACAATACGACAAAAAAAAGCGTGTAATAAGAATAAAAGTGACTAGTTTTGCCGTTGTTGCAATCGCATTGAATATTGCCTAAAGTTTCCAAATTTGTGGAGGCCCAAAAACTTCATGCCGTTTTTAAAAATTGTTATAACACACAAAAGAAAAAAAAATTAACAGTGAATTGTCAGTCAGAAGTGTGTAATAAATCAAAAAAGGCAGAAAACATTCTCATTCAAAATCTACTTTAATAAAACGTGCAAGTATTACGTCACATCCAATCAAGCATTTGATGGCTTCTGAATAATGGCATTGTTTGAAAGTTTTTCATGTCACAAACAGACACGTGACCTCATTTGTTTATAACTTCCAATGATATCACATTTCTAAAGCACCTTAATATTTAATATTTAAGTGTAAATATTTATTAGTTTCCAAATCTCTTCGGCAGGAAAAAAAATTGCTTACAAGTGTGCACGAAAAGACGTAATTTTTCCAAAGTGTCAATGTAAATATTGCAAATTGAAATACTGAGAATGTTGGTTGAATGTGATTGTGTGGTTAGCTTTACACACTCGGAATTTATAATTTTGTGCTGATAACAATTTTTTTTCTCACCAAAAGACTTTAACTTGTGAAATCAATTTTTGATGAATAAATCCCTGAATAATTAATACACAATCAAGTTAAAATAAAACAGAACTGAACACGAGAATTAAGTGGCAAAAGGAAAGTGAAAAATTAAAGCTTAAAATTGCAATTTCATCTGAAATAAGTGTATGTAAACCAAATACGTTGAGATTGCATCTTTGGAGCAGCAAATCACTCAATAAAAGGTTTTGTGACAGTTAAGAATTGAAATTAAAATTTGGCTTGTGGTCGTTGCTTATTTCATTCTCCAGTGCTTCAAGGCGAAAGACTTTATTTGTGTTTTTTCTTGTGTATGGTGGTGAATACTTCAGAGCTGAGAAGCATAATATGTAAGTCGCATTGTTGACTTGAGTAATCTCTTAAATCGTTTATTTATTCAAATGCACCTGTGTTCACTTGATATAAGCTTCCTGTACTCTCATAATATACATTCTAACATCGTTTGCCGCGTACAATTTCAGAATGGATGAATTTCAGCTTATGCAAAGTAACATAAAATTCAAGAAATCATTTTAATATTTTGGTTGTTAGAATATGTTAAAGGAAAGCTTCCTACTTACTTTCATATTTATTCCATAAAATATTTTTGATTCATATAAAATTGCTTCTTTTCGGATTTTTTTCAGACTACATGAAGTAAATTGTCTGATAAAAAAAAGTTTTATAGGCCAGTTAGGAAAAGAAATTTTATAGCCTAGAAAACAGAATTTCCCTTTTTTAAAATTCACGTCACAAGTCGAGCTACTCAATGTCTATCTGTGTATCGCATTTTATAGAAAAAAAAACAAAGCAAAATTTAAATGAGAAGATAATTTTTTATTTGAATACATCAATATGGAGAGAATTTCAAGGTCGGCTGAGAGGTAGTTTCGCAATGTTTATGTTTATAAAACATTAATATTTATAAGAGAAATAATGTCTGCTCCGTTGTATCATTTTCTGATTATTTATTTAACAGGATGAAAACATTCAGTGCATCATTCTAAGTACTCTATCGATATGAAAATGAAAGCATCTGTTTAAATTGCTATTCTGATAAATTCTTTATCAATAAATCGAAAACATTCTTAGATATTGATGTTAAATAATACAAATATGACAGGAAAAACTTTTATTTTCAGATATTAACAATTTATTTTATAAAGAATTATCCACAAATACTTGCTTATTGAAATGTCGAAATAGATATGTGTTGATTTATCAAGAAAAAACCCACGAGCAATTCAAGTTAGACGTAAACAAGAACGTCTATTTCTATACAGGGGACGATAAAGACAACAAGATGTAATATGAGTAATTACATAGATGAGGTACAAATTAAATGGCGCCCTGAAATGAAATACAAACATGATATTTATTGTCAATACTGCAAAGTGCGCTATGAACAAAAAATAAATTGATAGCTTTGTTAAGAGCTTGATGAAGGAGCTGAGTTCTCAAACACATTCGAAGTGTTACTTCAAAAGAAAGCGTCAATGTGATTTCTAGTTAATTTATGATTTGCATCAATGCAAAACTGTTCAGATAATAAAGTAGACATATTAGCTGTTCATTAATTGTTATTGTACATATCTGCTCGTAAATAACTAACCTGACGTCAATAATTAATTAATAAGCTCTAAGTTTTGTATTAAAAAACTTTTTCATTAGGATTCATTCATGAATGATGATAATTTTATACTGAAAAAAGTGTTTATACGCAGAAAACAAATATCTACAATAAGTTTTCAGTTTAAGTCATCGTCGTCGTACGACGCAAAGAATTATGCGGAATTTTGGGAGAAAATGAGTTGAGAGTCTCAACAATAATAAAATTGTGGTACGAATATACAAAGAACGTGAATGAAAAACATTGTAATTCTTAGAAAAGGAAAACTTATTTTAATAACATTAGCGACATAAAATTTCCCCCGCTCTGAAATTAAAAAAATCAATAAGTCTGAAAAGTGGCGCACTAAATCGTTTCTAAAACACTTTAAAATGTTATTCAACCAAACTTTCAAAAACCTTTTACAATCTCTTACTATTGTGCAATGAATAAAAAAATGAACTTGAACAAAGCATGGCGTGAAGCTTGAATATGTGAAAAAATGATCGCTTTTGATTTGACAAATTGTATTTAATATGACTCATATTTATTTAAGTTGATGGTAACATAACAAGCCTATTTAAAAGTCATTTATCATATTTAAATTAAGTAACGAGCACAGAATGCACAACTTCTTTCAATTTCAATTAATTCTGCGATTATCACAATACAATATCATCAATTACAAAAACAGCTGACTCTCGTAAATCACAGAAATTTATTATTCAACCACCTGATGAGCTTTCGGGAAGATTTCTTGCGCCACATGAATGTAACAAATGGATGGAGATGGCCATTACTTTTCTTTTAAAAGTTAGTTGAGGTCAGTGATCTGAGAGAAACAATTTCTAATAAATAAACGCATAATAGGTACCAAACTTTTTTTTTGAGTTCATTAAATTTTCATAATTGAAATTTGCTTGCGTAAAATGAGCAGAAAAAAATAAATAAAGAAAAAACAGAAGCAATTAGAAATAAATCATTAAAGATGATGAAAAACAATTGGATGAATTTTTTGCAGATGCAATTACAATAAAAAGCGGTCTTGTTATGCTACATTAACGTTACCGGGTCTTCTTTTTGTTAATAGTCAATGTTGCTATAATGATAAGGGAAGCCGCAAATATTTACTCATAATGATATTTTGTTTAGCTACATAATATTATACAGTTTTATAAATATTTTTACATTTCTTTTCTTACAGGAAATTACAATTCTGGCAAGCTGGCGAATTTACCGAATAATTCATCTCACCCAGTGCCCGTATTGTGGCGAACACGTAGGAAAGGCGGTGAGTTCATTGACCAGATTAACGAAGTCAATTCATGTCTCCTAACGTTCTGTTGCCTGATACGAAGTGACACTTTTTTATTTTGACAGTTCAAGGTATTGAATGTAGAAAATGAGGGCAATTACCTTCTTAAAGATAGTAAACGACTAGGGTTTTCCGGTCTTGCTTTATTTGCGAATTTTAACTCAAATATCGAATTTCCAAATTTAAAATTTTAAATCCTTTTTTTGCAAACATTCAAATAATTCTAATTTAGAAAGAAATATTCTCAAAAATATCTCATATCCTAAATTACAAAGAAAAACAAACTCATCGCTTGTGTTTGCAACAAAATGTCAACATTTCTTGAAAAAATTTTTGAGCACTTCAAACGGTCACGAAACCGAAAAGTTTGTTTTGAAAAGAAAGCCATTAAGTGATGAAGAAGATCTTCAAAGAATATCAGAGTTTACTATATAATTAAATGTCATTATTAAAGCTAACTCAAGCTTTAATATTTATCTCGTGTTTGGGAAAGGATTATACTCGAAACAAATTTCAAAGTTTGACATTCTTGACAACGTTATCACAATTTTTTTCTCCTTCCTTTATGAAGTTAAGATGATACATAGAGAAGGGATGATACATTTGAATCTTCTATCCCTGCTCAAACGTCAAGGGTACAATTATTACCAACATTATTATTATCCTACTGTGGGAGTCATTTTTGTGATGTTAAATGGTCCATTATGGAAAATTTTTCATGACTGAACTAGTTTATGTTGTAAATTTTGAGAAATATGCAACAGTTGCGACTTTTGGAATTGTCCTCGATCTGAATATTTTATTTTCCCTTAAGAATTGAAAAGACTTAAAAAGTCTTAACAAAAGTGAATTTTTTTTTTCATCAATAATTGCGAAAACATGCATATCGCCACACGTGCCAGAGTAGATTTTAATTCAAGTGGTTTTATTATTTTATTATCTCATTTAATTAAAATAACTTTTCTGTTCTTTAACTGATATTGAATGTTTCACGTGGCAGAGCTTTTATTGTCAGATAACGATATGAACTTTGAAATTAGATGGAAATGGAGTAAGGTCAGAAACGAAACACTTATTTAATTAGAAAATGTTGAAAGAACTTACTTTATGATTATTATTTAAATTACGCATTATTTAACACTTTTAGATATAATATTTATTCAACAACAAATTAAGGTTGAGTATAGATAAATGACACTTGGCATTCCATAAAAGTAAAATATTTGACAACGTCGTTTCATTGTTTCACCAATAATTAGATCTTAATTCAATTCTTATAATGAAATAAAAATCATATCGAGTGGTTTTTAAACACACATTAAGAACGTTCGCATTTGAGAGTTCTTCATTTAGATAGTGACAAAATAAACAGGAGAGAATGATGAGATAACAAAAGTTTTGTTTAAAAATTTAGTCGCAACAATCATTTCAGTAGCAAACAAGCTTGTTTACGTTATTTGATAGTTTTGTGTTGAATTTCAGCAGAAATCTCTTGTTTAATTTAAAAATTGTCAAAAAAGTATCCTCAAATTTGTTAAACGTGATTAAATTACTTCACATACACAAGAATATTTCTAATCGCATCTAATTAAAATAAAAGAAATAAAGAACTTGACGGTCATGCGTTGTTCTTGTGTCGGTCACTGGAATTAATAACCCCGAAGTAACTACCTAATATAAGAAAAAGATTGCATATTTTATTTTAAACAAATTTATAACATTACAAAGTTGTTGCGATGTGATAAACTTCGTGCAAAATCGTCTTTCGTCTGTAAAAAAAGCGAGTTTATTAAGAAAAACGAAAGGCATACAAGGACAAAGCTTTTTCATTCCCTTTCTATAACAACAATAAACACAAGCACATGATTTCGAATATGAGATGCATTTTCGAAGTTTAAAAAAGAGTATTAAAAGACCGCGAGTTGAAGCAGGGGGTTAGTCATTTAAAAGAACTTCTCATTCATCCAATAAAAATCTTGATAAAAATCTAAAGTCATGTCGTTTTGAGAACATCAAGAGCAGCAGACATTGTCGGTTTTCCTCTTAAGAAAGCTTCCTTCCTACTCACCACCTAAAGCATGAACAAACCATTGAATTACAGCTCTCGCATTAGTGAACTCTCTCAAAGTTCCCAACAACTGCGTGGCGTTAAAGTTCATGATATAAGTTCGTCTACTTGTTCATCTACGGTCAGACAGCAAAGAAAAAAAAATGAGAGGATGAAGTTGCTTGTACAGCTGTATTAGAGCAGCTGTTTTGTTGTAAAATAAAATAAAAAAGCCAGAAGAAATTCTCTCTCCCTCTCTCGTTAAAAGAAAACATAACGCAATAATTTTCGAAAACCGACAGTCTAAAACAGTCGATTGTGGATATCGCGAAGAGTCAAAACACTTTTACGCGTTGTGTCGGCTGGAAGTGAAAATATCTAAAATTATTTATTACAAGAATTGTTGAAATAATAACATTGCATAATTTGCATTTAAATTATCCGAAGTAAATTGCAAGGAAATAAAAATCATTCATAACAATAATATTTATGACAAAGTTGATATCAATCAGTATGAGGAAATTTATTAGAATAACTTCTGCAACGAAAAATAAAGTTAACGATCAAATATAAAATAAATTTCTTCTGGTTTACCTTCATTTACTGTGAATCAATTCTAGGTAAAAATTGAATATAAAAAATTCATTTCGTGTAATCGGGAGAAATTTAAAAATAAACTAGAAGCTTTTCTTATTTTATATTTTTAATGTGGTGAAAACAGTCGAGACTTTCCATTGTGGACATTTCGTTTTTTCAAAAATAAGCAAGACAATTAAATGATCAGACTGTAGGCTGGGAATATTTCGAAATATTTTTTTGATTGCCTACTGTTGAGAACTGAGTGCGATATATCGTGTTGGTGAAGTGGGTTGAAGAAATAAACATCTGTATAATCCTAGACAAAGTAGGATGAACAAGATCTAAGATCGTGAACAAAGCGAATACCTCGTATGTGCTTGCTCATCTAAAAAACTTCAAAATAACAACAAAAAAAGAATCTACATAAGTCAAATATTGAATACAGTTGAAAACTTATGGAATAAAAATTAGTGTGCTTTGTTGTGTGTATTTGAAATGTCATTTTCTGGATAGCCCTTGAGCTAATGAAGCATGGTAATGTAAGAAAAAGAAGTTTGTTTTATATTGTCGAGCTGGTTGATATTTGAATATTGGCTTTGTGTTAGCAATGCCAAGCCGAACTGCAATATTCAAACTGAATTCCAAATGAACCTTTTTCATGCTATGTGCACCATTAATTGTGACTTCTGTTCAATTAACTTTGACAGCCGTCGTATAAAGCTTACCTCAAAATGTAATTTTCAACACATAAGAAGCGCACGCCTCGAAGAGTCGGTCGAAACAATGCTCGAATAACCATG
Organism: Clunio marinus; assembly: GCA_900005825.1. Taxonomy (NCBI): domain Eukaryota; kingdom Metazoa; phylum Arthropoda; class Insecta; order Diptera; family Chironomidae; genus Clunio; species Clunio marinus. Next base: position 168,723 of record CVRI01000054.1, read on the forward strand.
ATTGTTGAATCTTTTTAATTTTTGCGCTCTTTACTCAACGTCACTCGGTATATAGCGGTGCGGCTGTATGTGGAATATTTTGTTGGATTAAAAAAACCTGAAATATTTTATATACTTTTTCATTCACTATGTATAATTACGTTAGAAAACAAACACAATTTTCTTATCCAAACAACAGCTTGAATCGTTAATGTTGTGATAGGCGAGAAATTTAACAAAGAATTTCAAGAATTTCCATTAAAAATCGAGACATTTCTTTCTATAAAAAATTGATTTTGATGTTTATCCATATTAAATATTTCAATGCGATATAAAATAAATAAACAATAAATATGATTAAGCAGAAAAATAAAACTGATGAAAAATGGAATGAAATGTCTAAGCATTTGTTCGGATTCATAAGACATGAAAGTAAATAAAATCAGTAGATAAAATCTGAAATGGAAACCGAAAACTCTCAAGATTCAGAGAAACATTCAACATGACACTTTACCATCAAATCATCCCTCAGAAATTGCAAAGATCATGTTTTACTCGTTCTTAAAGTCTTTGACGCCTTGAACTGAAAGAAAAAAAAGAAATCCTCCGAAAATAAGAAGAATTTCAGACACATAACTGAAAGACTTGGCATCTCAAGTGTCTAGAGTTGCTTTTCTGTATATTTCGAAAAGATATAGAAAAAAAACAACACATTGCGTTTGATTTAAATTTTTGCGGATCTCTTGTCCACGACGTTATTCCTTTCAAGATTAATAAAATTCATATTTTTTTTAAGTTGTTGTTGCTTGGCACGAGATTTTGCAAAATACGTCGCTGATCTTGCTGATTTTCGCGGGAGCGAGTGAGAGAGAAAACGATAGGCGCCATGTGAGCCCGTGCTCATGTGTACAACGATCTGTTTTCGTAAATTAATATCTTGCAGAGTGTAAAGCGTTATTTAAGCGGCTAAACGGTTGACAGTGGAAAAAAAATATCCATTAAAAATTGATCGCATCAAAAAGGGGATTTGACAAATTCTGGTTCTTTTTTTTGTGTTTTCTCTTCGCATATTTTTGCTTTTCATTTGCATAAGTTTTCGTAGTTCATTCGTATTGTCTCTAGTCACATTTTTTTATTATGTTTTTATGTTATAAAGAAATAATAAATGAATTTTTGATCGTGTTCAATGTAACTCATGTCTCAAATTTCATTTTTCTATTTCGCTTAAGGCTATAAAAATTCTTTTTAGATTTAGATAAAATCAAATTATTTTGAGGTTCTTATATCTCACTCACGTAAATTAAGGCAGAGCAGAGGCTTTAAAAAGTTAATCAAAAAAGCATTTATCGAAATGGTCAATTTTGAAAGTAAGAAGCTGCGTTGGATATCAATAAATTTATTGATAAAATTGATAGCATTCCTTACACATTAACATTGTTGGTGAATTTTATGGCCCATGCGAGTGTGAAAAAGTTTATGAATTAATTGATACTTACTACGTTTAATGTAATGTCATTGAAAAGGAATTCAATTTTCTGGTTCAACGAACGCAAACTTTATATCTTAATATAATTTATTAATCAATTATTCCCTCCACATACGCTTTTCTGAAGGAAATAATTTTAGTAAATATCTCAATACTTTTGATCGTCACGATAAAGTTACATTGCATCTGGAATTATATCATAGATCTAATTGAAAAAGTTTGTCTTTCAATTTGTTATTACAAATAAACTCAAGCAAGCTGAGAGTAAACTGAGGAAACTAATTTACTTCAGGATTTATAAATTTAAACTTGTAAAGCGATAGAAAAGAGCGAAGAGGGAAAATGGAAACAGAATTGGTTTAAAATTTAGTTTAGAAAGAAAGTGAAAGATTTTAAACTGGCAGTGGTGGATGGTTGTAAGCAATTTAACTTTTAAAATGAAGTATTTTTTGTAAGTCGTAGTCGTAAAGATTTTAACAAGAAATATTTTTGTGCAAAAAGTGAAATTGCTGAATTTTAGAGAGAAATTTCTATTGCTGTTGTTATAAAAGAATTTTCTAATCAAAAATATATCTGAGAAGAACTTTTCAACTTGTATCATGGAAACAGAGAAACTTTTGAATTCTTACAAGTTCCATTAATAAGAAATAAAATAGTTAGCAACTGTAGCGAAGTTTAGTCTTATACATTCTATACAACAAGTGTTAATTAAAAACAAAGTCGTGAATTTATTATTACATGCATTTGAGTGAGAGTAAAATATCTACGGATAATGCGAATTGTGATGAATTCCTCGAACATAACGCGCTAATTTTTCCGAATTTCCAAACTCAACGAAATCAACATAAATAATAAATGCTGTGGTAGTGGCGAGTAATCGCACGCATCAGTATTCAAATGCTAACACACAACATTTTCAAACATCGATCCTGATAATATTCAATGTCAATACCAACGAGAACGATAAAAGAAAACAGCTTTGTATAAATTTTCTTCTTCTTATCGTCTTAGCAAATCTTCGGATGCTTATCGGAGATTGTTTGTGAAACGATATCTCAGTGTTGTTATGCATGAAAAGAAATACTCAATTTACACATTTTTTGACGCTCGTGCTAGATCAGCTGTCAAATCAATGATATCACGTACTAGGAAAAAGTATTCAGTCCATAGCCGTTGCAAACTGAAGTACATAAACTTAATTTCTCATCGATTTCTTTTAATGGTAGATTAGATAGATATTAAAAATAAATTAGTTCGCATGTTAGCGCAAATATCAAGAGAACATATTAAAATAAATGTTTTATAAGTGTCATCTAACACAAAGCTCGATAGTGAATACTTACTCAACTTGAAATTGTAATCAAATTGTGACTTGAATTCATGATGTGAAAGCTCTCAAAAAGTGAAGCCATTCAAAAGCCAAAAATAACTATGATGCAAATAAACATGAACTTCAGTGACGTGGAAGGTCGTTATTTCCTCATTTATGATTTTGCCAAACCCGCAAATCTAATTCATATTAGCTTAAGCCATAATTTGTCCCTTTTTCTCTCGTTCTGCTCTAAATCGTTCCAGTCAAGAAAGAATCAACGAAATTTTAACCTTAATCAATATTCGTAGTCCAAATAATGTCAATGCTTAATATTGCGGCCTATACATTGACCAGAATCAAGGCAATAATCCGTTTGCTTTTACAACAACAATAAGAATAGAAAAAATCGGTCTCAGTATTGTTTGGAACGTTGTCTGAGTATATATTTTATATCTACGACAAAATAATTTTGCTTATGCTGTTGATGGGCTCCTCCATTACCCTCATTCATAAAAACCAGAACCATTCGACAACGACAGACGGGAAAGCTTTTCGAATTTAATCCTTTCAGTTTCGGAAAATGCCAGGCTCTAAGAAGAAAAGAGTGAATAAATGCGATTACGATTCCTACGAACCAAATCCATACGATAATGATTTCAAATGTTGAAGGATTCAAGACAATAAATTTTATGGGAACTCACGTTTAAAGAATAAATAACTTTGCTGCGTAAGAAGGTCCAGTCTTTCCATTAAATTGTTTTATAATTTTAATTCTTTTGGATCCTTAATAAATCTTTAACAATGCAGCTGCCCAATCTATGACTTGACTGGAATTTTAAACCTTAATTTAAGTCATTGACTCAATAATTCTCCTTAACAATGAACTTCTTTACAACAAAATCTCCTTTTGGGTCAAAAGGAAGATTAGATTAAGAAGCCTTGTAACGAAACAAACGATAATTGATGTTCGAGTTTATTTATTAACATCGACCGTTAATGAAATGAGATTTTTTTATTTGTTTTAGGAACAAAATTTATCACGAAAACCATTAATCTAAATTAGAAAGTAATTTTCATTTAAAATGTCTAAATCTAATTTCCTTTTAGCTTGAAAATATATTTCCTTATAACTCGACATGTCCAATGTCATTTCGTTTATAAGAAATTCTGTTTAAGAACATTTTTAAAAAATGAGTTGTAGTCAGTAAGAACGACGATTTGAATTTCAGTTTATGAAGAAATCTTTCTTAACTTTGAAGCTTTGAATTTGTTGTTTATAAAAAGATTTCCATTTTCTGATGACTGCTGCTTGTTATCTTATCTAATCTTATTCTTTCTTTGACATGAGGATAACATTTAGCTTCTCTATGTTTTTTAACTTTCTATACATACAGCTTTTTGTATTAAAACATTTGAATATTTTTGATTTCAAATTCTTTTGTTAGAAGTAACAAAAGCTTCGTCGCTTTGAACGAACAACCATCGTGAATACTGACATACCTAAACGTTAAAATATTTTTATGAGCAGAATTCCTTTTTTGACATTTCTTATTTATAAAATTATCAGAAAATTCTGCTTTTTATTTACGGGAAGTTTTAGATAGCTTTTGATTACAACTGATATCAGAATATTGTTATTTACTACATAACTCTATAATGCTATTGCGATTGACTAATTAAGATACATAATGAATAGTTCGATTAAAAGTCCCATGCTTGTGTTTGTCTTTCGTTCTCTTTCTTTCCAATATCAATGAACTCAACTATAATTTTTTGTCTTGAATTGTAATAAGCAAAGCGTCCCCACGACCATAAATGTTATTGTTGTTGCTAACCGTTCAACACACCACCGTTTTGTTTCATGTAATTTTCATGGAGTTCTTCTTGTTCTTTCATCGACGATAAAAGTTGTGGTGTAATGAAGATTTAGATATGTAGAAGGGGGACAGAGAAAAAAAACGATAATTAATTTTCTTTTGTGCAAAATTTTCTTGTGTGCCTATTCTTGAGGATTTATGATAACGCGTCTATTCTCTTCGGTTTTTTATATCACAAGATAAGGAAATAGGAGAAAGGGTTTACGTAAAATTGTGAATCAAACGATAGCCTTCGGGTGATAAACGATACCGAATGTTTCTGAAATTACTTTCAAAAAGAAAATGAGTTTTCAGCAAAAGTTTATTTCAATTTTGTCTTCATCTCATGATTAATGTCGTATAGTAATTTACATTGTAAAGGCGGATGATCTTAACTCATTTTCTCTTACTGGTCTGTGTGCCACGCGCGCTTACTTACGTAAGAAGTGAATTTATTTGGGTAAAGCATTCAATAGATATTTCTCTTCTTTGTATGTCATATATGAACGCAGAAAAATGTGTAAAACACTTATTGGCATCTTCGAAATAACTCTGTGAATGTTTTCTAAGACGCAAGTCTAGTCATGTGTGACAAGAGAATTTGAAGCATTTAATTTGTATTTACTTGTCAAATGGAAATCTTTACAAGGTATTTGTACGATTAAGAATTGGCTATTAAAGATAAAAGAGTTGCAGAAGAAATTCCTTACAATTTTCATGTTATTTCAGATTTCTAAACTTACAATGAAAAACATGTAATAAATTTTAAATTTATCATAACATTCAAGAAAGTTTCTATGTTGAACTTTTGACTTCAATTTCATAATATCAGGAAATATATTTTCATATTAAATCAGTCATTGAACTTTCCAAGAGTTTACATTTGTCATTAATCAAAATGTCCTTCGCTTACTGATCCATCATAAAACATTAATGGGAAAAAGTTGATAATGTCATCTGTAAGTATGGAATAAATATGACAATAAAAGAGAAATGAGAAAAAAGATTCAAATATGGGATATAACGTATGGAATATATCAATCTAAGCCAGCAATTTATTCATGATGACGTTGAGGGATGAAAAATAAATATTAAACGTTTGTTGAGCTATTGTTAAAGTTATCGTTCTGTGAATTGGAGGTCACAGTTTATACTTCATCATGCTGAAATCTCCGGTCTGATTTTTAAATCCTACCATAAAGATTTAAGTACATAAGCAGCTGAACCCAGTAATTTAATGCCATTTTCTTGAACTTTTTCACTTATTAAAAGAATGTTCAGCTGCAAAAAATAGAAGAATCGTCGAAAAACTAATAATAAAGCTTGTATGAATGGCCAATAAAAATAATGTGATAAAGTTCTAAAAATATTCATTTTTATTTATCAAATATGTTGGTCTTATTCATTATCAATTTATAATTAAATTATATCTCTTACAATGTAAAATAACTAAATTGAAATTGATTCATCTTTGACATTTCTAATAACGAAAGTATTTTTATGACAAAAATTTAAAAAAAATTTAAGTAAACGCTATTAATGAATGTATAAATTTATTATGTCATCTGTCAATATTTCCACCCACGCGATATTCTTAGTGATGAATCATTTTCATGGATTACATAATAAAGATGCTTCCCATAATAAGTATTTGTAGGGTGAGAAGGCAAAACATTAAAATTGTTTGAAAACTGAAATTTCACATACCAGTTAACTAATCAACTACAATTTTTTATACTGGCATTTATCAGACAATGAAAGTGCTAATGAAATTAACGTACGCACCTTAACAATTTATTTGTAATCTATAGCTGAGGTGACAAAGATAATTCTAATGAATATAATGTTCACTCTGAAGTCCAATAAAAAAGTTTGGACACGCTTTACTCATGAAATATTAAATTTAAGAGTACGAAAGTTCACACAAGCTTGAATAATTTGTGTTATTTAATATTTGTATAACTCCTACTCCCCAAGTTCTTGTTACGTTAGCCGTTGCTGTTATTGTTTCGTACACCTCAAGGTTACTACATGTTGCTACAGGTTGCTTCGTAGTGAAAGACTAATTTCTTAGAAAATTGATACACCTGCTTAAATAACAGCAAAACATGTACATTTTTATTTGTTTACATTATGAGAAATTTTCCTCTATATTTGTCATATTTTATCACAATTCTAAATAATTGTTAGATAACTAAAAGTTCAACACTAAAACTAGAAGCAGAAATGAGAAATGGAGATTAGAAAATCGGAAATATTAGAAAATCCCAAAGCTATTTTTAGATGATGTTAATTATAATATAAAAATTAATGGGAAATTTGTGAATTCAATCTGTTGATGACGATTATTCTGATGAAAAGTTCATTGAATTCGTTTTCATTTATATTTCAGCTAGACAAAAATGTCACAAGCATTTGAAGGTTTTCTGATAAGTAAATTAAAATTCTCAACATTATCTACACATAAAGAATATCTCAACGAGCTTAAAAATTTATCTCAATGTTGAAGAAATTCAATTATGAGTTTTGTAAAAAATTTTATCGAATATCATCAAATTCGATATTCTGAGCAAAAAAAGAATCACATCGAGCCACCCCTTTGGAATATTGATGAGAATAAAATCATTTTGTCATGTGAATTGTTTATTTAATTTCATCGATCATTATTGAAACTTTATATTTGCCATGTTTTCGAAATTTTTGATTGTGCAACTGAATTTCGTATTTGCGATTGAGAGCTTCAAATTTGATTTCAAGCTGAAGTTTTTGGTTTGTTGATTTGCATCAACGCTTGATACAATTTTAAGGGTTTAATTTAAGAGAAAAATATTCTGATAAATGAAGAAGTGAAATAAAAATCGATTGCGTTATTCAATTTGTTTTCAATGTCGTAAAATGTTACAAAACCAAATAATTTTTGCTAATGTTGCAAAATAAATCTTTTAGTTGAGATAAAGCCAAGAAATCTATCAACAGATTGAGGCAAAGTACAATAAGAATAAATATAAAAGAAAAGCATGGAAAAAAAATTCTTACCGATATCATGACTCTATTATTGGCAACTCGTACAATAAATTTTCATTTGGAGAGCTTTTTTGTCCGATTAATAAATAAAGTTTCGGGTTCTGTCAGCAGAGGTGAAGGAATGACTACTGAAGCAATGACACAATGTCGCTTACGAAATTTACGAGCAATACGGTCATTGATGTTCAATAAAAGACAATAATCGATTCTTAATAAATTTAATGACTCATTTGAAATTGAATTTTTACTCTTCTTGTCATAGTAAATACAATAGCGCAACAAATGAAATGCGGCAAAGAATTTCATTTCATAAATTGACTTCACTCTTTTAATGGCAATTCTGAAAACGAAAACAAAAAACTTTATTGTCGGTCATAACTTAATGAGAACACTTAAAGTAAATGGTGCGTTGAAAAGGTTCATTTAAAGCGCTTTCAACCAAAACGAAGCTGACAATGCTTATGTTCTTATTAGCTCAGTCATCATCACAACATTGTATTATAAAGTGAGGCAGTGACTGCAAAAAGGCACTCAAAGAGTTAGCATATAAAAGAAACTCGAGAAAAGCTCGTCAAATGAACAAAAATTGTCTCGAATGGATGTTCTCATTTTTGGTAACCGAGCGTGCAACACTATCATATAAAACTCGGTTCAAAGTTTAAAATGCCCTACTAATGGGCCAAACGATGTGTCACTACACCACACCCTGTCGTTTCAAAAAAAGCAAAAAGCAAGGTATTTTTCAGACTTTTAGAGACATGACTCGTTAAACAAAAACTCATCTCATTAACAAGTGTTTTCGAATTGTTTTATGTTAATATTTAGTCTCTTTTCTTCCAGGTCTGCATCTGCGAAGTATAGAGGAGCCCCAAAACAGAATGCCCGCTGCTGAGGGGGGCACAAATTTGGGGCTCGAAAATAACAGATCTGGCGGTTCTTTACCGCTTCAGATCAATTCAAACCATCATCATCAGCATCAACATGATGTCGAGTATACGCGAATGGAAGCTTGGCTTGATGAAAATCAAGACTTTGCACAAAACTACTTCATACGAAAAGCAACTCGAAACATAGTCGATTCGTGGCTCGTCAATCATGCATCGCCAGCTTCTGTCACTAACAACGACATGATGGGACTAATGTCCTCACCTACGCATGTTAATCAACAGCAATGTTCATCGCGAAGTGGTTCGGGCGCAACAACACCTGTCAGGTGAAATTAAATAAATATTAATTTGTTGTGTCGAATTTTAACGTAACAATTTTTGTTTTCAATTGTTCAGAAAAATTTCAGCTCATGAATTTGAACGTGGAGGACTTTTAAAACCAATTGTGAACACTATCGATGGCACACCAACCTTTCTCAGTCTCAATTCACAATATGATCCTATAATTGGATCGTTAACAAGCCAGAATGGGACATCGAGTAGTATTAATAGAACACATAGACTGTCGCGTAATGAACTGAAGCATATGGATGAAAAAGAAATGATTTTCGAATTGGTATGTACAAAATTTGTCATTTGTAAGCGCAAAGCGCAGAGCTTTTAAACATAAGCTTTTCAAAAAGCTTTAATTTCTGAAAAAACTTAATGAAATTCCGATCTTTCCACTTCACAGGTCAAAGACATCTGCAACGAACTTGATGTGAAGTCACTTTGCCACAAGATTCTCCAAAATGTTTCAATTCTACTGAATGCAGATCGTGGTTCATTGTTTCTCGTGCAAGGGAAGAACACCACAGCTGCCACAGATGGTCAGAAAAAGTAAGCTCATGTTTTTAACAATTCACATTTCTCATGAAAAATTCTTGAAAAGGAAAATTTCATTCCTAATTGAAAACTTTAATCAATTATACTCAGCTGACTTAAGCTCGTAATGCGGTTAGCATTTTATTATTGTCACTGGTCGAGGGAAAAGTTTCCTTTTATTGCTGAAACATGATGCTCATTAAATATTTTTCTTTCCCTTCTCCCTTTTACTTTCTTTCTCCTTTCATTCTTTCACGCGCGTTTTTTTTTTCATAAAAGTTGAATTATGAGAGTTTATTCATTCATTCAGAAGTGTAATTAATTAATTAAAGTGGACACGCTTCGTGTTTCTTGGACACGAATGATCGTTCAATCTTCTTAAAAGGTACTTTCGACCAACAAGTTTCTTTTCTAACTGTAAATCGTCTTGCCTTCGTAAGCTCCAAGAACTTTTTGTATTATTCACCCTCCCCCTCCCTTTAAAAAGCTCAAGTAATTTTTGATGATGAAATGGCTTCAGTAGAACCAGCTTTGGATCAAAGAACATAAATTCTGCTCTCGGGTGAATTTATGGAGCGTAAATTGATATTAATTCTCATTTTTGCATCCTCTAACTTTCACGTGCGAACTTACCCAAAGGAATTTCATAACAACATCATGAAGTTCTTTCATTTGGATCACAAAAAAAGTTGGTTGCGTTTTTATCTGTAACTAACGAGAGAGAAAAACACAAAAAGCAGTCATCTTGATATTCATTATTTTGCAGATTGTAGCTCGACTTGTTTTATTAGTTCGCATATTTGTAGTGACATTTTCATCCCCATCTACACGTTCTGTTGCTATTCGCCACAGAGGCTACATTGGCTTACTAAGCTATGTTAATACATCCATCTCGACAACTGAGTTTATGGCACAAATTATCATGTGCGTAACATGTGACGCTTTGTTTTATTAAGTTTTCATATTTGCCATAAAAATTATCTTTTCAAGCTGAACTTTTATGTTTCTCTTTATTTATAGTTTCTGTTTCTCGTGCCTCATTGAACGATACATTTCTCTTTGTTAAGAGTAAAATAAAACGATAAATAAATCATTTCATTCTCATGAACTTGGCGTGGTTGAAAATTCATTGACTTTCTATTATGCTTTATACAATATCAGTTTCAATAGAGTGAATTGAATTGATACTCAACTTAGTTCTGTATAATTTTATCTATTTCGAGACATCAATTGACGTTTTCTGTCTATAAATTATTAAAAAATTTAATTGGGAACTTATTTGAGTAATTATAAATTTAATTGAATTGAATTTGTTTCATGAAGCTATTTGTTCTCAATTAGGTAAATTCCATTTGTGTTTGTTTATATGTATTAATTCATTCAAAGCCATTTCTACGTAAAATTTTCCTGTTACCACACATTTCTTTGTACTTTCCTTTATAATCAATTAAATAACCTTACTTAGCAACCCCCGCAGATAGAAAACTTCCGTAAATATTTTCCAATTTTCTTTTGAAATAACTGTTTGATCTTCTTTTAAAAACTTTAACAAAGGCGTAAGCAAAATATAAAACAAGAGTTTAAACTTGAATTGACACTCGAGGCCAATTCTAAAAAAAATATACGTGGAAAAATTTCAATTCAAAAGGATCTTTGTTTACTCAGTAAACACAAGTAAAAAAGCATCCAAAAAATACTTGACAAAAGTTTGTATTAAGCTGAATTATTTGTTGTAAAGTTAGAAAACTTCCTGAGAATTTTTCGATGTTAAACATAATCGCTCAATACATTTCAAAGAAAAATATTATCTTGTTATTAATGCCTTCAATAATGTAAATGAGATTGAAAGCAACGTGAGAAATCATTGTTAGCATATTCTCACCGCCCCCGCAAATATCAATGTAAATTCCTCTCATTTTGTGTATCTTGCTTCGTTTGAGATACGACGTTACAAATCATCCCTCATCATTTAACATGCGACATAATTCATTTGTCAACAGAAGCATTATAAAGGACACACAAAAAGTTTTTCTTCTTGTGGTGTTTTTCTTATTATAAAAAATTGTGACATCTGATAAAGATCTCTGTGTCACTGGTACAGCAACGTAAATCAAGTTGTTGAAAACTCTCTAAGAATTTCTTTCAGCGATACAAATAATTTGTATTTATTTCTATTTCTGCATTTTATATAACATTTATCAACATGATGTCATCGTTGTTTTGTTTGTTAATTCATAAGAAAGAAAATTCCGACTGCATGAATAAGAAGTAACTTTGCATATTGTGTTTACAAAAACTAAAGTTGAAAAGATTCAAAGTTTGAGAAAAATTGATACACAAGGAGTTTCTTGGCAATAATACAGAAAGCTCTTGTTTATCAATAATGTCGCCAAATTTATTTATAAAAATATTGTTCTCGTAAGTGGTTTGAATATAAATTTCATTCTTAGGTTTAGAATCAAAGCACGGTTATTTAAAATCATCTTTACTAAGTACATTTTCTGAAAACGTATATCTTGAATGATGAATCCTTTTATTTAAAATTCAATTTATTTTCCTCACTCCAAATTTTCATATTTAAGCTTTCAATTTCTAGATTATAAGTTATAGACAATTTTGCATCAACACGAACTCGAATGAAGATTGCTTTTGAATAATTTTAAATTCAGATTGAATCTTGTGCTTTTGTAATTTAAATCATAGAAACAGCATGTTTGCTTTCATGAATGCATTTTCATTATAATTCAATAAAAATTCACCAACCCAATGACATGAAATCCAACACAACTTCACAAAGTCAAGCGAATAAGTAAACAAGTCGCTTCTATGATTTAAATTAACAAAACACCCTGCAAATCATATTTTTCTTCTTCCTTTTGAAAAATCGTTTAAACTGTCGGAAAAGGAAGAGAAATCGTTTACTATTTTGCAGACAGAAAGGGTTAAAGCTCTTCTTATTTTCAAGATAAATTACCATTGAATTTCATTTAAGTTTTTCTCAACTGTGAACTTTTATATTTATTGCTATTTATTTTTTTCCAGATGTCTCGTATCAAAGCTTTTCGATGTTTGTCCCCGAAGCACGATGGCGGAAATGGATCTTAGAGAGGAAGTGCGCGTAGCATGGGGAACAGGAATTGCTGGTTACGTAGCTGAAAGTGGTGTGCCCGTAAATATTCCGGATGCTTATCAGGTATGTTCTTATTTTGCGTATTCATTTTTTCACATTTAGTGATTTTCCTTTCCACCTCATCAAGCATTTATTGTGCAGTCATAAAATTTTCTTTTTGCAAGAAATTTCAACAAAATCGAACCTCATTAATATTCTAACAATTTGACATGTCATCAATCAGAATTGTTATGTCCCACATGAGTTTGCGAAATATTTCAAGGTTGAAGATATATAACGAGACAAGATTTTTCTTTTTTTTTTCTTTCGGCAGAGCGGAACATCAAAAACGTTTCGAAAATAAAAAGAAGAAATCAGTTTATGACTATCAAAAATTTGATGCTAATCAGAAAATATAAAACATGAGTAAAAATAATACAAATTATCGTGACGTTATCGGAAGGCTGTTAGCAAGATGTTATCATTTTTTATATGTCTCAAGCTTTTCATGCATCATCAATGATTGCGGAAAGCATAAAAATTAATGTTAACAGAAATGAATCTTGAAGCATCAAATTTCTTCAACTAACACAGCTTTTAGTTCGTTTCCTTTGTCATGTAACTAACTTAACGACTTAATTCAATCACTTAAGTTAGTTTCTTCTTATTTCTGTCACAAAGTTTGCTTCATACGTTGATCCCTGAAAATCTTATAAATTCTCTTCTGTCATCTTCTTGAAAGGAAACTAAAGAAGTTAAAACTTAATAAAATTTAAAAATGAGTGAATCATGGAATCGTCACAAAGGATGATATTAGGTCGAATCATGCGTCCAAATTGAATCTCATTTAGAAAGTTTTCTGCCAAAGTTTGATGTAAAAATCGAGAACATCTGAGACCAATTTCTCATTACTAACAACTTGGATGATATTTTGTATTCTTGGTAATAACCGGATAATATTTTCCAACCCAGAAAGACCGAAATTTGAGCATTTTAGATTATAATTTTTTTTTCCCTTTCCAATCTATGTTCAACATTGAGCTTGACATTAATTCGTCTCATTTTTCATGTAACGATGTCAATAATGGAACCAGACATATGACATCGATGATACATCACAATACATTTTTTTGATGAAATTCATGTTCAAGGGCTGGAAAAGAATTAAAATCAGCCATGTCAATGGGTTAGTTGATATTATTTCTATTAATAAATTTATAGGAAAGAGAAAACGATTTATTTAAAGCATGAAAGTTTAAAAACATTTCATGAAACTTTGTGATTGAACTTAAAGATTGCGTAGTCATGCAATGCAAAAGCTCATTGTTCACATTAAGAATTTGTAAATGTAAAAGAAGCTTCATCTTGATAAAACTTTTATCTTAAAAGTGTCACATGAGTGCGAAATCCAAATAGTTGACTCTCAAATACATATTCTTGAGAAAAGCAACTGAGACGTTTTTCTGGCACTTTTCCAACAAAAGAATAAAAATCTGAAAAAGATTTTTATGTCTTATTTTTCCTCCAAAAATCCAATGTTATTTTGAAATGAAATATTTTTGTAAGGATTTTACTAACTTCAACATTATACATTGTTGTTATCTTTGGCCTCGAGCTATGCATAGAAATGGTAGAATATTTCTCGTGATATTTAACCCCAAAAGATAAATTTCATGCTGCGTCAAGGTCAAGAGTATTGAGAAGTGGATGAAAGTATAGGAAATTTGTTAATTATGTACCAATTTCCGATTAATCTATTTGGCAAGGAAAGTAAATATTTAGTTTTCCTTTTCTTTTTTATCCCAAGAGTACCCGAAATTATTTCGTTCGTGAACTTGATCCTGAATCGAACATCTAATCCGGTCATATTATCAAGTTCTTCAGATATTTCCTTACTACTAAACAGATAATGTACACACTTATCCCAAACCATTTAACTAATGGATCTGGAAACGCAATACACATAACCGAACGAACAAAATCTACTTTCGGCTATTTTCTTTATAGATATGAAGGAACTCAGAATTCGTTTATTTATTATGTTTGGTTTCTCTCGAATAAGAATTTTTTCTTTTCGAATGTAACAAAAGCTTCAAGATGCCACTTAAAGCGTTTATCATTTGAAGTCACATTTGCACATAAGTTGATCGGTTGGAAGCGGAAAAAGTTTTCTCAAACTCATGCATTTTATTTCTTTTTATCGACATACGTAAGTGGAAAAGTTTTTGCACTTCTGTAAATCGAGGAAAAGGTTTATCCGCGCAATTTTTTATGGTTGATGCTTGTGCAATTTTCTTTATGTAAATTTGCACCAAGTAGCTTTCAAATTATCTTTTCTTGATGTCGAATGCATTTCCATAAATTTACTTTCTATATAGGAAGAAATTTATAGCGAAAACCATGAATTTTCAAGATTTATTGCTCATAATTTTTATGATTGTAACAAAAGTTTTTTGAATTTGTTGAATTTATTGTCTAGACTTAAATGAATTGCACATGATACAAAGTTTTGTCAATAGATACATAAATTACATTTCATTTAATTGATAAATATTGTAAAAATGTTCTCATATAGTTTATCAATAGAAATTTAAACTTTAAAGTTTCTCATTCCAATCTTTTATTTTTAATTATACTCACAAAGAAGCTTTTGAAAAACTTGAAAACTTTCACTTGTATAGCTTCTAACATTTACGTCATCTTAATACTTATTTATTATTTTGTTGACTTTTCTAGACGACAATTATAATCTCACATTGATATGGAGATTAATCTGAAAAAAGCATTTCTACTCGTTTGTTGTTTCTCTTAAATATTTTCTGCTAAATAAGAAATGCTGTCTGAAATTTGAGTTGAATGTTTCCTTATTAAATCATGATTATTATTATCCTTTCAGGATGAACGTTTCAATCGAGAAGTTGATATACAGACTGGATACAGAACCAAAGCTCTTCTATGCATGCCTATCAAAGATGCTGCTGGTGATGTTGTAGGCGTTGCACAAGTGATAAATAAATTGGGTGGTGAACAATGCTTCACAGCGACTGATGAGAAAGTAAGTAGATTATAAGCTTTGATCACTAATCCTTGTTTCCGCAAAAAGAAAACTTCAATGTCAATGCCACGTAAACCAAAGCCCCAAATTTTAAAAGCTAAATATTCCGCTCTCGTTAAAACAGATAATACATATTTATGAAATGTTTAATTCATGACATCTTTCTAATCATATTTTCTTTGCTCAAGTCTCGCCTACCTTGAAAAAGTTTTCAAAATAAGAGAATATTTGATTTGTATCTCTTTACCGGTGTATCTTGACTCTTGACATTGATTACTAACTTTCTTTGAAAGGTTTCTTTCTTTAAATATTCTTTTTCGAACTGATTTGCTATCTGACATTATGCTAAATATTTATGAAATGCCTAAATATAAAAATTGAGGAATATCTCGAGCAGGTATTGAAAACATAAACAATGTATCATCAAAAAGAAAAAGAAAAATTGAAACCAGTCAGGAAAAAAATGCACATAATT
This sequence comes from Clunio marinus, assembly GCA_900005825.1. NCBI lineage: Eukaryota > Metazoa > Arthropoda > Insecta > Diptera > Chironomidae > Clunio > Clunio marinus. The sequence goes on from CVRI01000054.1 coordinate 184,770, forward strand.
TAGAATTTATTATCTATCCAAATAAATTTATGGCACCATAACTTGACGAGATAAAATGTTGGGAGATAAAATTAAATTTTGGAAATCATTTCAACATTGCTCGTGAAATATTTAGAACATTACAGGCGAGAAGTTTATGAATCAATCTTTTTATCTATGTAAATAATTTTATTACGATAAATGTCTTTAATGAAAGTTATTTTAACTGTGCAGGTGTTCGCATCATATCTGCAGTTCTGTGGAATTGGTTTGCGGAATGCTCAGCTCTACGAGAAATCTCAGTTAGAAGTAAGACGTAACCAAGTGTTGTTGGATTTGGCAAGGATGATTTTCGAGGAACAAAGTACAATTGAACACATGGTCTTTAGGATATTAACTCATATGCAAAGTTTAATTCAGTGCCAAAGAGTGCAGGTAATGCAAAACTTTATGCAAACTCTCAACACATGAAATTATGAACTGAACAACTTTCAGATTCTGCTCGTACATGAATCATCCAAAGGAAGTTTTTCAAGGGTTTTCGATTTCGAAGCTAATGATGATCTCAACGAAGATGGGGAATCACCGCGAACTAGTCCGTTTGAATCGCGTTTCCCCATAAATATCGGCATCACTGGGCATGTCGCTGCAACTGGCGAGGTTCGTGAAAAGAATTTACAAATATTTAATGAAGATTTAAAAATATCTTTCAATTAGACTGTAACAATACCAAATGCTTACGAAGATCCACGCTTCGACCCAAAAGTTGACGAGAATACGACCTTCAAGCACAAATCCATATTATGCATGGCCATTAAGAACTCCTTGGGTCAGATAATCGGCGTAATTCAGTTGATAAATAAGTTTGATGATTTGGTGAGTTCATTTTCATTTATTACAAGTCATTTCCCTAATCGAATCATTCAATTCTTTATCAACACAATGTAAATAGGTGTTCACAAAGAATGATGAGAATTTTGTTGAAGCATTTGCGATTTTCTGTGGAATGGGCATTCATAACACGCACATGTATGAAAAAGCGATTGTTGCTATGGCTAAACAGAGTGTTACACTTGAAGTTCTCAGTTATCATGCCTCAGCATCAACAGATGATGCTCTACGTTTAACGGTAAATGTTTTATTGAAACCATTTCTTTTATGACACCTGCGACATGTATTTACTTGTGAAAAATGCTTCGTGTTATAGCGGCTTAAAATACCGTCATCAGCATATTTCCAACTCCATGATTTTGCATTTGACGACATCACTTTAGATGATGATGGGACGCTTAAGGCTTGTTTAAGAATGTTTCTCGATTTGGATTTGGTTGAACGATTCCATATTGACTACGAAATGCTCTGTCGTTGGTTGTTAAGTGTGAAGAAAAATTACCGAAATGTCACTTATCACAATTGGCGTCATGCGTTCAATGTTGCTCAGATGATGTTCGCTATTCTAACATCGACACAATGGTGGAAGCTTTTCGGTGAAATTGAGTGCCTTGCTCTCATGATTGGATGTTTGTGTCACGATTTAGATCATCGTGGCACGAATAATTCTTTTCAAATCAAGTAAGATTTTGAGATAAATTACAAAGTAGAACGCTTTAAAATATTTTTCCTTTCAACAGAGCTTCGTCACCACTTGCACAGCTTTATGGAACATCAACAATGGAACATCATCACTTTGATCAAAGCTTAATGATATTAAATAGCCCAGGCAATCAAATACTCTCGAATTTATCATCAGAAGATTACAGTCGGGTCATTAAAGTTCTTGAAGATGCGATTTTGTCAACTGATTTAGCTGTGTACTTTAGGTTTGTAAAGATTTGTAAATAATTTAACAAATTATTAAATATTTTGTTATTACTTGAAATAAAATTAGAAAACGTGGACCATTTTTAAACGTAGTGAAACCAAATACATCCTTGGATCAATTTAGTAGTGAAGACAATCGTTCACTTCTAAGAGCCATGAGCATGACAGTTTGTGATTTGTCAGCTATCACTAAACCATGGGAAATTGAAAAACGTGTAGCTGAACTTGTCAGTTCAGAATTCTTTGAACAAGGTGATATGGAACGACAGGAATTGAAAATTACGCCAATCGATATAATGAATCGTGAAAAGGAAGATCAATTACCGTTGATGCAAGTTGGATTCATTGATTCGATTTGTCTACCAATTTATGAGGTGAGAAAATAAAATTTAATTAAAGCTTCGGATGTGTTTTCATGTTAAATTCTTTCTCGAGGCTTTTGCTGATCTATCGAAAGAATTGACGCCACTTTTGGATGGAGTGAAAGAGAACAAGAAGCAGTGGTTGGGTCTTGCTCAAACAGCTCAAGAGACGATAAAAAACCGTAAGAACAGTCTGAGATCGATTACCAACGGAGGAATGAACACCAACAATAACTTCAATTACAGCAATGGAAACAACTTTAACAGCAGCAGCAACAACGGAGACGAAATCAGCAACACAAGCAATGTCGAAAGTACTTTAATGTCAAAAATCGTAGGTAAATTTCCTTTGGACGCTAATGGAATCGGTCCAACTTTGGTGCCATCGAACACTCTTTACATCAAACAGGCCAACGGTCTTATTACATCTTATTCGAGTCCAACAATTGTGAGCTATGAAAGTAGCTGGAAAAAGAACGACAGACATCATGAGGTCATCGATCAATGAGAGCCATTTCACAAGAAATTCTTCTTCTAAACAAGTGATAAGATGCATAAATATTTAAAACATTAATTAATTGTCCATAAGTAAACATGTTTTCCGCTACAATCAACTCTGATAATTTGTTTGATCTTTTTTCTCGCCTTTTTAACTATAACATTAATAAGCATTAAAAAAATTAATTATCAGGTTTTGATTGGCGAAAGAAGACAAAAATTTGACCATTGAAGAAATGAAAAAAAAATTGCTGACAACATGGTGAGATAGTTCAAAGATTTTATAATTAGATAATCAAATCAGACGATGAAAAATTACACGAATTAATTAAACTTAAAAATTAACTTGCAGCACATCTCGTATACGAGTAATCATTGCAAAATCATATTTTCATTAGTTCCATTGAAGGCATTATAACATTGTGACGTCATTCGCATATTTGAGGGATGAAAAGATTAAAATAAAAAGCTTTGGATAAAATTTTAGACTGGATGATTAGGCGAATGAATGTTGGACTTCTTTCAGTCACATTAATAACGAATTTAAATTAAAAATTATAAGATGAGCGTGGAAAATCAACTATTCATTCAAATGTCATGTTTTTGTGTTATTAAAATAAGAAAATTAAACTTGTAAAAAGGAAACATACTCTTGTGCTTTAAAACAATCTTCGCCAATTTCCAATTCTTCTTTTAATCAATCAGTTAAGAAAAAAAAAGAGTTTAAAAGAGTCGGATTGTGATGGAGATGGCGAACGAAAATGAAAAGCTTACAGATGAATATTTTTCTACGAAAATGTTTTTATTGATAATTAAAAAAGTTTTTTTTACTTCTAACTATTTGGACGATTTTTCTTACTTGAAGAACTATAAATATGAATTATTCAAAGATTGGCATAGTATCAAGTAAACACTAAACTTAGTATTATTTTTTTAGCTTTTCTCTAACAGTTCAATGAAAAGCATTTTCTATTCGTTTTTTTTTTGTGATGCTCTCTTAGACTAAAATAAATGACGCATGTTGTGTTAGAGCTGAATAATAAATGGCAAGTTATTTTATTTCAGCAAACATGCTGTTTGTAAAAAGCTTATTTATTATACTTACATAGCTGATGAATAAATAGATTTTGAATACTTTGACTTAGTTGTACCTTAAAATGTCTTAAAAAATTTTCGTTTTTTGATTCGGTTTGCACAAAGATTCGTAACAGTTTACTGAATTTCCTTTCATCAATATTATTAAGTCTCTAAGGCTTATGTAAATGTTAAATGAAACAGAAATTAGATAGACTTGTAAGCAGTGTACACTGAAAATTTTAAATAAAAATATATTTTAAAGATATCTAAAGTTGGATGAAAACATAAAAGAAATTCTGTCATTCTTATTGATAATTATAAGCGCTAAGTTCGCATTGAACAATAAAACATCTCCAAGCACAGATTAGATACGTAAAAAATTAGCAATTAAAGTTTCAAGTGGGTGACACTTCTGTCCACAACAAAAAAGTTTCTGTCTATTAATATTGATTGTTATATTCATTGAGGGAAGTCTCTAAGAAGCCAAATATGACGAAAAGTTTTAAATTAGTGTGCGAATGATAACAATTCAATGATATCTAAAATCAGCTGTTAGATTACTACACTTGAAACTTTTTCCTTCTCATGACACTTAAAATTTCTTTCAGAGTGTTTTAAACCTTCAATCTCATCACAATGGAGACGACGAAAGTGCAAGAAAGTGGTAATAAAGGAATGAACTTGACAAAGAGAATGCCAAAGTCGATTCCTTTCCTGTTAGTTATTTTCGCTTTAGAACGATATTGTGCACATGGAATAACTTGTAAGAAAATAATTAAAAGATTATTCTAGACATTGTGAAGTAATTTGATTAAAACTTTTAAGCGATTTTGGTGCTTTACATGAATACAGAACTTAAGTTCGATCAAAGTATATCAACAGCGATTATGCATGCAAATGAGTTTCTCGTCTACACATTCACCATTTTTGGAGCTATAGTCGGTGATACATGGTGGGGAATGTTCAAAACTATCGCTTGGATGTCGATTGTCTATTCACTTGGAAACTTTGTTGTTGCTTTAGCAGCTATTCAGCCCTTGAATCTACCAACCTTGTGAAGTTCTTTAATTGACAATGTCTGACGTTTGTCTTGACTTCATTTGGTATTTTCTAGAGCTCTTACTATTACTGGGCTGTTCATTCTAGCTGTTGGATCTGGAGGGGTTCGTCCAAACTTAAGTGTATTTGGTGGATTTCAATACACTTCTGACCAAACTGAAGGCCTTGGATTGTATTTCGGACTGCAATATTTTGTTATGAAGTGCGGAACACTTGTTGGATCACTCGTTAGTCCGATTCTTCGTGGTGATGTTACATGCTTTGGTATGGATAACTGTTACCCTCTAGCTTTTGGAACACCAGGAATAGTCATGCTTCTATCATTTGTCATTTTCATGCTTGGGAAAAGATTTTATGTCAAAGTTCAGCCAAGCAAGCAAAGCATGTTGCTGCTCGTTTCTAGTTGTATAATTGTAAGATTAAACTTCGAAAGCTTTTTAAAGTTTAAGCAACAAAGATAAATGATTTCATTCATTGCAGACAAGTATTAAGGAAAAGTGCAAGTCAGGAAAGCTTGGAAAGAAAAGTCATTGGTTGGATTATGCCGTAACCAAACATGGAGAGAAACTTGTTATGGAAACTAAAATGGTTTTAAATGTTTTAGTTATGTTTCTACCGTTGCCATTGTATTGGTCTGCTTTCATGCTTCAAAGTTCTCGTTTTGTTTTTCAAGCAACGAGAATGAACGGCGATTTCTTAGGATGGTTTATAATTAAACCTGATCAGATGATTGTTTTTAATCCCATCATTTCAATTATATTGTTCCCAATTTGCGAATATATTTTCTATCCTTTACTTGAGAAATTAGGAATAAAGTCGCTTTTACAAAAGATGACCTTAGGAGGAATTGTTGCAGCTTTAGGAATTGTTTGCGCGATTTTCGTCGAAATTCAGATCAAGGAAAATTTTATTAGCATTTTTTGGCTACTTCCACAATATCTTTTCCTAGCCTTAAGCGAGAATTTCCTTTACATCGCTAATTTAAATTTCGCTTACAATGAAGCGCCAAGTAGCATGAAATCAGTAATGTCCGCATTTGTTTTTGTTACAATAGCTAGTGGGAATCTTATTATTGTTTTTGTCACAGCTTTTAAACTTTTTCCCATTCAAGTTTACGAGTTTACATTCTTTGCGACAATTCTTTTTATTGATATGATTGTCTTTGGGCTCTTAGCAACAAGATATCAATACGTACGTACAACAAGTTGCTAAACCAGAAGCATCTGAAAGATATGAGAACAAATTTTTCCTTTGTAATAATGATTGTTAATTAAAATAAAGTCATATTATACACAAGCATTGATTTCACAGCTCGGAATTTCGGTGAATTTTGCACCAGTTTATTTCATATAAATATTTTTTTTGTATTATTTCCTAAGATAAATGCTAATTAAAATTTTATGAATCTATAAAAAAAAGAGAAAGATTAAAAGTTTCACTCTAGTTGAAGGTTTTAATAATTAAACTCAGTATAATTGACCGCAAAAATTACGAGGCAAATTAAATAAATTACTTTAAAGTTATGTTCACCGTTGTAACTGTTGAGTATGCACAACATCAGGTTCAAGTTTGTTGATTTCGGCTTTTCATAAGCAAATAGCATTGAACCGTCTACTTTTAAATAATTGCAATTAAGTATTGTGTTCAATTTTCGGACTGTGCAGCTCTTTCAATTGGAATAAATTTTTTCTGTTTATCTTGTGGTCGGTAAGTTGGAAGTGAGATTCGAACATTTTCTGTTCTTGAAGTTACACTTTCTTCACGCTTCGACTCGTAATTATTATTAGTTTTTTCTATCGGTTTAATATAATTAGTAAAAGATCTAAAATCAGCATCTGATACGGTGTCATACTTTCTTGAAGGTTTAATTGATTTTGTAGCGATTTCACTACTCGACACTGCACTGTCTTTCTCATTCATGTCGAGATTAAAAATGTTGGAAATTTGTTCTGTTAATAACGGGAACAAAGTTAAACGAGCATATCTCTCAGCTTTCTCGAAAACATCTCCAAACCTATACTGAAAGAGTTGAACGGTAACAAATTTTTTGTCATCGCTATAATCCCCCGATGGCTCATCATCAATTTCATCTTCATTGTCTAATGAATCATCACGAATTGAAATGAAATCGTTAATTTTATTGTCGGTTGATTCTCCAAACGATCTTTTCTCTGTTGGTGCTTTCTCACTTTTCGGCATTCTTTCACCGATATTGAGATCAATCTCACTTGCATTTTGTGAAAGTGAGTTCGTGTTGTTTAACAAAGAACTGTTTTCGCTTGAAGTTGGCACCAAAATCGGCTTCCATGATAAGCTCGAAACATCTTCTGAAGGCAAATTAGTTTCACTTTCATTTCTTTCAAGTGGAATATGTTTTCCTAATGACATAACATCGGAATTTGAACTATAAGCAGGATAAATTATTGAGAGATTTTCTGAATCTGTTGACGATTCTGATGATATTAAGGCTTGACTTGACGATTTCTCAGCAAACAAGATCAATTCTTCTTCGTGACAATCACCTGGTAAAAGCGTCATTCGTTGGGGCTTTCCTGACTCTAAAATAAAATGTTTGCATAGCGAGTGACTTTCTCCAAAACTATCACTTAAAATGACTTTATTAATTCCCCACGATGATAAGCCTCGTGTTAGCCAGCCTCGGTAGACTTGATAAGTAACCGTGACATTTTTTGGAAAGTTTAAAGCTGGATGTGGAACAATGATCTTTGATATAAAATCGCCTGCAAACATCTCTTGGTCATCACGTCTGTAAAAATAATAAATGATACTCAAATTAATATTGATTGAGTCTATTATCATGTTTGTGTTTACTCAGTAATCGTGAACGCTTCTTGCAGGCCACCTTCACTTTCAAGCTCGACGTCGATGCGTCCAATTGTCTGAATCGGCAGATCGTTTGTTGCACTATGAATTTTCATGATGTATTGATGTGCACAATAAGGTTCTTCTTCTCTTGTCCGAAGATACAATTGACCTTTCCCTGTTGATTTATCAGCGTAATAACCCATCGCGCCACAAATGCTATCGACTTTATCATGAAACTTCCTGTAATGTTTACACTTCAATGAAATGTTTAATCAATTATAAATTTCTTTTCTTACACTTCTTTGCTGATCGTGTTGTTATTTCTGATTGATTTTGCTTTTCTATTTGGACAAGAAAAACATTTTCCTTGTAAAAAGTCTTCGTAACTATTACATGGAAAAGCAGGAAAGAGACAACGCGGTGCAACAGAATGAATAAAGAATTTGTAGGCACGTCTGTGATTACATAATGATCTGCCTTCAACTTGAGCTGGTGACGTCCAAATTATATCAGTGACTGCACCAACAAACAAATTTGAACAACCAGTTTGTACTCGCCCACCATTTGGGTAAAAATCAACATGACCCATTGGTTGCCAACTTCCAAGACCACCTAAGATCAAATTTTCTCCATTTGAATGAATCACGTCTGCGGAAAAGAAAGAAACAAAAAAAATTAGCGCCGTAAAAACATTAAAGCAACATCGACCTTGTTTATGCATCAAGATGTAAGAGCGTATCGTTTACCTACAAATTCAGCGTCACTCTCATCAAGGCGCGCTGCGACATGTGCACCTTCAAACAGGGGACCAGCGGGGTCTAAGCCTGTTATACGATGAAGTGATTTTAATTCAGCACCAGCAAAACCTGTTCCATTTGAAAACAAAAATTGTTTTTGTCAATAAGTAAATAGAAGCAAAAAATAAAATTTTAATTAACAAACCACTGGCGTGTGCGCCTAAACTAAAGCCTATCAAATGAACTCTGGAAAATTCTAAGCCTTGATGTTTGTTTAATTGTTTCAGAAGAAATGCGAGTTGTTTTCCAACTAATCTTGAATTTGCAGCTGCTCGAACATAACTTTAAGTAATCAAATTATTAGATTAATTTAATGGAAAACTTTGCTGTTGATAGAAGTGTTAGTTACTTTGGTAAGACGGCGCCTTTTTCCCAGTCTGTGCATACAACGAAGCAATCTTCAACCGCCATCAAAGCTGATCTCATTTCATCGACCCATTCATGAGGACAACTACTGCCAAAACCATGAACAATAATTCGCATTGAGGCACCTGTTAAATTACCAAATTGTTTGTACACCTTTAAAGGATTGAAAGCGGGTTTAGAATCGACACTATGTCGTTTATCCATTCTTAGTTTTGACGGTGTCTGCGTGGTCGTTGTTATGGTCTCATTTAACAACGAGTATGAGGAAATGTCGTGGAAAGAGAATTGCAAGAATGGATTATCTGATCTGGAATGTCAAGGTAAGATGTAATAATGACAAGATACAAGAAAATTTCATCATTCTACTGGCCTATTTTTTGTTGAAAAGACATGAAACTTTGTGTCAATCTCTTCAGGTGAGCTTGGAAGCATGTCAATGTAACCAAAAGGTCCAGAATCTTCAAAACAACCCAAATCACCATAACAAACTACATTCGTTTGACGTTTTTGTCTTTTTTTCGATGATTGACGAGCTTCCCACTGTCGCATCGATTCTTGAACAGCTTTGACCATTTCAATTTCTTCTTCAATTTCATTTTCATAATGACTAGGGCTGGCGTTTGCAAACAAATCTATAATTAATGTTTCCAAAAAGATAATTTTTTTGTAATTATGGAAATTTTCAATTCTAATGCTTGAAGAGTAAAATTGTGACTTGAAACCGAACACAATGCTCAAACAGTTCATTGTCAGTTGACAATCGAGATGTTCTGTGTAAAGCCATCAATCTTGAAACAATTTGAAACATAACTTTATTCTACACAAGATAATTTCAGAGCATAAATAATTGCAAAGAAAACACCCGGTGAATTGTAAACATAAACAAGCATAAAGCTATTGTTATTTATGTCTGGGTTTTTGTAATCAGCATAATATAAAAGTAATTCATTCATTCAATGGTTGCATGTTACAGAGCTTAGAAATGTTTGAGGAAATTGTATTTAATTGCGTAATGCAACCATGTGAAGATTATTAATAAGTATTTTGATCACTGAATAAGAAAATAAGCTCGTGTCAAAAGGTGATTTAGCTTGACAATAAAGATCTCGATGCCATGACAATATGCTGTTAAACGTTGATTGTTTAAGCAAGCATGAATGGATGTTATTTTGAAAGAAAACCGAAATTACAAATTGTATAATGATTTGTTGATAAACTCACCTTCAAATACAATTAACTTAATAAAAATTACAGTTACAAAAAAAATTAAAGAGCTTTTGATATGAAACATGTTTCGTTTTTAAATAGTACTTAAGTTGCAACAAATGACATCATTACATAAATTTTATTTGTAGTTTCTTTTCTCTTTTTTTCCACTGTCTTATGCCGGACAATTGTTGATGTCGGACATAAAAGAAGAAAACAACACTAAGTAAGTACACTCTTGTCAGTCAATTGCTTTTGCATCTATAAACACACTAAAGACGCTGCAATAGTCCACCAGGCCAACAACTCTTTATCGTCCAACAGGTTGTATTGTTGTAGATATTTGGTTCGAACGATGAAAAATTTCCTTCTTGAATTTATTTTTCTTTTTTTTTTTTTTGCTTGCTTTCACATGAATTTCGCTTTCACCAATGCTAACAAATAAAAACACTTCGAACTGTGCGATGATAGTCAATAATAAAAAGTTAATAATTTATGCTTTTCTGTAATTTTTATGATTGTCGAGGCGATAAGTAGGTCAGTGTTTCTAAATACTCCCAAAGTATTTAAAGCATCTTAAAAGAAAATCATGAACTCGCGAAACTAGAGCATAAGGTTTTATGTTGCTTTACTCTTATATATATTAACTTTATTTGATTACTCGCAACAGTGTTTGTCCCTCACAGTTTAAAAAGCAAGTCGCATTTAATTTCATAACCGAACTGCTATTTAGCTTATTAATTTATTTTAAGTCATCATTTATATATATTTAACATTTACACTTTTCGCTTTACAGTCACCTTTAACCATCTTCAATGCACGGATACAACTGAAACGGCAAAGCTTTTCAACGTTTAAACTGCAAATAAAAAAACTGAAATAATCAAAGAGAGAGAAAATGCGAGTGTTGTTGAGCAAAGAGTAAAAGTAAACTTGTATATGGCGCAAACTGTCATGCTTGAGCATATCTACCTTGCTCATAACATGTGGAAACAATAATCATTGGTATAGTGGTAAAATTTTCGCACAAGACAATAAACGTGAAGAAATGCGGATAAGCTTGGATTTTATGTAGTTCCTACATTTATTGATTACGTAAACTTTATGCTAAAATGCAATCGGAAATTTAAATGAGTCACTATATCAATATTGAAATTTACCAGAAAATATATAACAGATAAAATAAGAAGTATAATTATTGTTTTTGCCGGATTTTCAACAAACTTTTACTACTTGGTTTCGATAGCGGTTAACAGTGTTACGTACCGATATAAACCCCAACATTTCGAGAAGCTTCCTGATTTAAAAACATGCTTTATTTTTAATATTTATTTCCTACGAATTGGTCATAAACGGAAAAGTGCAATACTTGAGATAATTACAATATTTCATGTTGAAGCATTCACATCAACATAAATTTTTATTAGATCAACATTATTAACGAACTTTTATATTTTAAATTCTACGTTTAAGTCAACGTTTAAAAGTTCTTCTACGCTTAACGCAACATTGTTGACGTTTTGACGTTTGATATTTTGCTAAACTCTCTTAAATTTCTTTAATTTATAAGAAAATAAGAACAAGAATTTATAAATATGCCTCCAAAAAAAGCTCCGGCAACCAGTAAGAAAACAGAAATTAAGAAGAAAGAGAAGGTTATTGAGGTAAACATCAGAAATAATAGTTTCTTATAAATGGAATGAGGTTATTAATATAAATTGTGCATTTTATCAATAAAGGATAAAACATTTGGCTTGAAGAATAAGAAAGGAGCAAAAACTCAAAAATATATTGCCCAAGTAGAAAAACAAGTTAAGTCAGGAGGACAACATAACTTGTTAGCAACTAAGCCAGATGACAAGAAATTGGAGAAGGAGAAAAAACTTAAGGTTTGTGATGAATTAGGTATTCCAATTTTCAATTTTTTACGTCAGACAATTCATTTTTAGGACCAAAAAGAACTTGCGCTACTCTTCAAGCCTGTAATCGTTCAAAAAATCGGCGCAGACACTGATCCCAAAAGTGTTCTCTGTGCGTTCTTTAAACAAGGTCAGTGTACGAAAGGTGACAAGTGCAAATTTAGCCATGATCTTACAATCGAACGCAAAACCGAAAAACGATCGATTTATGTGGATGTTCGTGACGTGGAAACTGATGGAGAGACGATGGAAAATTGGGATGAAACTAAATTAAAAGAAGTTGTGGACAAGAAACATGCAGCCGAAAAAACTAACGCAACAACAATCATATGCAAATATTTCCTTGAAGCTGTCGAGAAATCTCTTTACGGTTGGTTCTGGAGCTGTCCAAACGGAGAGAAATGTATTTATCGACATGCTCTTCCACCTGGTTATGTGCTCAAAAAGGATAAAAAGAAAGACGACAAGAAAGATGAAATTTCTCTTGAAGAACTTATTGAAAGTGAAAGAGCTGCCTTAGGATCAAACACAACGAAAGTTACACTAGAATCTTTCCTTAGTTGGAAAAAGAGGAAAATTGATGAAAAGATACAAGCACAATTGGAGGAAGAGAAAAAGAAGATGAAAGACTTTAAAAGTGGAAAACAATTTGGTATTTCTGGACGTGAAATGTTCAGTTTCAATCCTGATTTGGTTCATGATAATTCGATGGATGATGATGAACAAGCTATTGATATTGTTCGCGAGAAAGATGAAAATGATCATGAGTTTAAAGAAGTTGATTTTAGTGCTTACAATATGGGATTGAAAGAAGTAATTTTATTAATTAGAAGACTCGTATCTTTTATTTACTAATACGATCTAATTTTGTATATTTAGGTTGATGGAACCGGTACTATAGCAACAGACGATCGGTTTGATAAAATGAGGGAATCAGTGAAAACAGCAAACGAAACACCGAGCTCTGAAACCAACGGCGATGAAGCTGCAGGAACCACAATTATCGATGAAGCCGGTCCAATAAATGAAAACCTATTTCTTAATGAAGACCTTGATGGGCTTGATGATGAATTGAACGATTTGGATTTGAATTAGATTCTAACTCACTGGAATATCATCAAAAGTAATTCAATTGTTATATTCAATAATAATATTGGATGAGAATAAAACTTTTAAACTGAAATCAATTTGAAATTGCTACGATTCTCTTACGTCTTGACGTCAATATGTCTACGGTTTCACTACGTCAACCATACGTTTCTTTGAATCATCACTCGAGTTCGCGGAAAGAATTTCTCACTACACATTTTTGGTGTTTTTAATTCGATTCATTGATCTAAAGTTTTATAAAGTTTATTTTTCTAGTTTAAATATTTATCATGCAGGTATGGTATTGAAAATCATTAAATAAACTTCTGTCTTCCTATTTAATTTTCTTATTGACCATAAATGGTAATTCAATGTTTTTTTCATGCTCCATTTATTTATTTATAAAATCTACACACCCAGGACCCAAATGAAGATTCAGAATGGAATGATGTTTTAAGACAAAAAGGAATTTTACCTCCAAAACCCAAAGAAAAAGAAATAACAGAAGATGACATCGTTAATATGCTTGAAAAGACGATTCAAGAGAAAGCTGGAAGTAAGATAAATGAAAGGAACCTTGAAAGTTTTAAAAATAAGTATGAAAATGTATTATTCTAGACAACAGAGATCTTGAACAACTCGATCTCGATGAGCTTGATGAGTTGGAAGATAGCGAAGATGAAGCGATTTTGATGGAGTTCAGGAACAAGAGAATTGCTGAAATGAAAGAACTCGCAAGTCGCTCCAAATTCGGGTCAGTTCGTGAAATTACTGGTGAAGAATATATTAATGAAGTGAACAAAGCTGGAGAAGATATTTGGGTGATATTGCACCTTTATGCAAAGGGCATTCCTTTCTGTTCATTACTCAATCAATTTTTCACCGAACTCGCAATGAAATTTCCAACAGTGAAATTTCTCAAATCGATTGCACAAACCTGCATCCCAAACTTCCCGGAGAAAAATTTACCAGCAATTTTCATCTATCACAACGGCCAAATTAAAAAGCAATTTTTGGGTGCTTTGGAATTAAGAGGACCAAATCTCACAAAAGATGAATTAGAATTTTTATTGGGAAAAGTCGGTGCAATCAACACAGAAATTAAAGACGATCCAAGACCCGTCGTTACTGACAAGCTTTTCAGAGATTTAGCTGAAAATAATGACTGGTAGAAGAATCAAATTTTAAAAATATTTTATACAAAATAAGTGAAATAAACACAAACCATTTGTCTACTATATTTAATTTTTATTTAATGATCTGATCAGAATTATTTTAAATTTACAATACAACATCGCATCACTAAGAACCAACCCAGTAATTGAGATCTAAACTGTTGAAACTTTTAAATTTTGTGTTATGTGTGCATAGTTATAATTAAATGATAATGTCCAAGATGTTAATTCGAGACGAAATGTTTTATCATTGATTCGTCAAGAATTAAACAAATGATATTGGATGTCACATCAAAGTTATCAGATCATTGACATAATTTTAATTTTAATTAATTTAAAAAAGGAAACTCTCTCAACATTTCACATCATTGTAAATGAATGTTTGATTAGTAATGACGGAGTAGTCTTAAGTTTACTTTTAGTGGTTTTACAGAATGTTACTCCTTTGCTTTAAAAATGCAAATATCTTTCGTGCTGATCATTTTCTTATATAATTTTCTTATCGTTGTTGTCCATTTTTAGCTTTAAAAAAGAACTTTAACACATTTTTTTAAAACATTTAAACTTGTTTGACTTTTTTAATCCTGTTCAACGATGCTTTGTGATTTTTTTTATTACATTGAATATTTTTGCAGAGAGTAAACAGAAAAATTAACTGCTTGGCGTAAACTTGTTGCAAGGCTGAATAATGGATGTCTTTCTGATAGGAACAGAATCTGGAGTAGGGATTGCCTGAAATAAAATTTCAAATTCATATAAAAAAGAAGAGAAAAACAAAAAGAAGAATTTCAAACCTCTCCAGTCGAAACTTTGTTCGCAAAAATTTGTTTTGCCATCCCTCCACCGCCAGTCTTTTGCTTTGCCATTTGATAATCACCAGAATCGAAGTATTTCTGACCTTTCTGCAATCGCTTCTGTAGGAAAGCTGAGTGACCACCAGGTCGGCCAAAGCCACCCATAGCTTGAGGATATTTGGCTTTTAATTTTTCTTCTTCCATTTTCTCAACCTCTTGTGCATTTTGCTAATTAACAATATGATTAAATATTGAGTTATAAGAGAATAGAATTTGTTATCACAGAATGTTTTTGACTTTAATTTTCGCAAAAGTAAACACATCAAGCGAATATTTCTCTTTACTTACTTCAACGGGTGCTTCTGTTTCAATTGGTGAATCTGACATTTTCTCTGTGTTTGTAGTATCTACGTTTTCCTCTGAACTCATTTTGTGAATAACACTTGCTGTTTATAAGGTTAAAACTGTTAAAAATAAAAATCTTCTAGAATTTTTGGCAGATTTTGTTGACCTTCACACATTTTTTTGGAAAACATATGATATAATAAATTATGGAGCTTCTGTAGGTTACATTTTGATGCCTGATTAACTTAATGTTGATAACTTACCCAAATTATCACCAGAAACTAACTGCAAGCTATACAATTAAAGACACAAATTAAAGATTTTACGCAAAAATCACTTTCAACTGTTTAGACGTTTCCTAAATATCTAGATATCTGAAATTGTCCGACTGTTCAACGGTTTCGTCATTGCAATGACTTGAATTCCTGATTTTGATGATGATTCATGATGATTTTGTTTACTAAAGAAATTATTTTTCGTCTTACAGTTTTAATAAATGAATCATGTTTTTATTTAAATATACAATTAAGGAAGCTTTTGTCTACATTGTATGATATGAAAATTAACATTTATTTCCGTGCCAAAACTAATTTCGCAAATATTCAAGGTGAAGCTTTAATTAATTTTGGAACAGAACTTAAAATAAATTATTTATCTTCTTAAATTAGGTATCTTGCTTTAAAAATATATCTCAGTACATTTGATACTTTTGCAAATGGGTAAGTCCCGTGGAAAGAGTTGAAGTTGTGGCAGCTGATAATGCTTTTAAAAGAAGCATGTCAGAATCATTGTAATTAAGAACGCCTTGAGAATTTTCTATCATTTGTGATAATTTGGCATTGCAAATTTCAGTATCTTGAAGTTGCTTTCGGGATGCTATCAGACAATCAAAGGCTGCTAAATGTTCTCGAGGTGGAAGAAACGATCTTTCTTGGGTTGATAGATTTTCAACTACTGCTCGTAAGCCTAAAATGAGATTTTATGAAGATTTTATTGTGGAATCTTGATGAATGTTTAACTTACCATCAACCCACTGAAAATTGAAAGTTAATAAATTAGCATTAAATTTATTTACAATACTCAGAAAAAAAGTTCTTTTACCTCTTGACGTGACCTGGCATTATTAGCTTTCAATTTTATGGTTTCTCCTGCTGCTGGGTTTATTGTGAAGGTCCTAGAATCTTCATCAGAAGGATCTAAATAGATAAAAAAAATTATTCTTTATTAAATCAAAGTCAGCAACATTAAAATAATTTCTTTGTACTTATTAATGCTCCCATTAAATGAACTTGCCCTCTTGGGTTGCCTGTGATATGTTCGTCCCCAGTTTCGCATAAGTAGTAAGTAAGAATGCCATTCTCAGCATCAACTCGACAAAATCTAAGTTGAAATCCTAACAAAAAATATAAAATAACATTTGAAAAGAAAACAATGAAAATATAATAAAATTTACCTTTAACTACATTCGTGTACTTATAAAGACATCCAGCAAGTTCAGGACGATTTGTTAGAACTTTTTTCAGATTATCCATTGGTGTTTTCTTTCGCTTAAATCTTCTACAAAACCTGAAAATCCTGGAATTAAACAAAATTTCACAGATTTACTGATGAAAACTCTGAAATGTTAAACGAATATGGAAAGATTGTGTAGAAAACACGTCCGACTGACGATTCAAAAATTCCGGTGAGCTCAGAAATTAAGAACATAAGAAACCAGTTTGCTAAAATTTCCCTTTAAAATTTTCCATTTATTTTTGGATACATCAACCAAACCGGGTTAATTTGTTAAACAATTTTATTAATGCCGCAAAATTTATGTTTATTTCCATTTCTTACATTATTAATGTTTCATGTGAGTTTAATGAATTTATTCATTCATAAATTTATGAATGGTAAATTACCATTGGTAATTTATGTTGTGTGTAGATGTTATGTATGAATAGGTGCATAAGATAAATTTAATAACATGTTAATTATTATTATAAATACTAATTTTTAATGACTTGTCTATCCATTTTCTTTTCTTTTTGATGTACTTGAACTTGTAGATGGGTAATTTTTATTAATATTTGAAAGCAATGTCGATGAACTTTGCCGTCAATTTTTGGCGGTAGCAAAATTTATATAAGCAACTGCTTCTAGTGACTTAACATAATTTTTAGTTTTATTTTTACTACGTGATTAATGGATAAACCGTGGATATAAAATAAATTAATGTTAATATCCACGGAAGATCATTTGTTATTAATGAAATTTATTTCCATATCGTAAGTAGAAACTAAATAATAAAAATTAATAAACAATTTGGATTCTTACAATCTCAAGCGTCAAGAAATGTTTGTCATCATACGGGGGAATTTTCTATTATCATAAACTTGTTTTTTAACTTCGTTCCAAACTATATATAAAGATACTTTTGTTTGATTCTAACAATCAGTTCTCAAGTGATAATCGAGGTATAAACTTAACTCAAAAGTGTGAAATATTTTCTTAACCACTCGCAATAAAATTTCATTCTTAAAAAAATATAGAATCGAAAAAATCTAAAAATGAACGCATTAGTGAAGATTTTTGCATTTGCACTTTTAATCTGCGTGATAGCAGCTATACCTTTACAAGAAGAGCAAGATAATTCAAAACTTGATTTATTGTCTGTTGATGATGCGCCACAACAAGAAAATCCGGGTGCTTTAACCCGATCTAAACGTAAGTTATAAACAAATTCTAAGAAATTTCAAAGAGTTTCTAAGAAATCAAATTTATTTCAGGTGGTTATGGTGGATTTGGAGGTTTCGGAGGATATCCATATGGTGGTTACGGTGGTTATGGAGGTAAGTTACGACAAAAGTAAATAACAAGCAGTGTTAATAAATATTTTTATTTATTTAGGATATCCTTATGGAGGTGGATACGGAGGTTACGGAGGGTACGGTGGCTATCCCTACGGTAAATTCAATGAAATTTTGTTTGAGAGATTTGTTTAATTTTCATTTTATTTCTAAATTCACAGGTGGTTATGGTGGTTATGGAGGCTACGGTGGATTTGGATATAAGAAATTCGGTGGATTCTATGGTTAAACTCATTTCTTCTTAAATTCTATTAATTCAAACCAAGAGCTTGGAAAGCGTACACTTTCATCTCGCTATGTTCTATTCTTGGAATATCATCAAAAGCATTCAGTGATAAAAATATTTTCTTATTAATTTTATATTAAAATCATCCAACAATGTAAAAACATTTCAACATTTAATGAATAAAAGTTTTGTTTAAAGATTATTTTATTTCGTATCTACTTACAAGTCTTTTTATAAATTATAACTTACTAGATGAGTAAGAAATTTATGTAAAAAATATTATTAAGTGTTTGTTGTCCATATAAAAAATGAGTAAGAACTGAAAACGATAATGAAAATATGAAGTAATCTTATCAGCATATTTCTTTCAAATAATCAGTTGTTAATGAGTAACCTCAGTTAGTTTCGTTTGGTCTTCAGAACGAGAAACATCTCTTGAATTCATTAAACATGAACACTTTAGTTAAAGGATGGTTTAGTGAAATATCTGACGAACTTTGGCCTGGACAATGCTTTTCTTTGAAAGTAAAAGAAATTTTGCACGAAGAAAAGTCTGAGTTTCAAGATATTAAAATTCTAGACACGTAAGTTAATGAAATTAGAATATATTTTGAAACAAAAATTGTTATCAAAATCTAAATTGACCTCTAATATTATTTTTGGTTATCGTTTAAAGGGAAACTTACGGTAAAGCATTAATTCTTGATGGTGTAATTCAATGTACGGAAAGAGATGAGTTTGGATATCAAGAGTTAATCTCGATGATTCCGATTTGTAGCCATCCTAACCCAGAACGTGTTCTTATTGTCGGTGGTGGCGATGGTGGTGTTGCCAGAGAAGCCATCAAACATCCAGCAGTTAAAGAAGTATATCAAGTTGAAATCGATGGTCGTGTTGTTGATTTATCAAAAAAATATTTGCCATTTATGGCTTGTGGTTTTGATTCACCGAAAGTTCATCTTACGATCGGCGATGGATTTGAATTCATGAAAAACCATAAAGAAGAGTTTGATGTCATCATTACTGATTCTAGTGACCCGATAGGTTCGTAAATTTGTCAAACATTTCCTTAATAAAAAATAAATTTAATAAAACATTTCAAGGTCCCGCTGTCTCACTTTTTCAAGAAAGTTATTTTGAATTGATGAAAAAAGCATTAAGGCCTGGAGGAATTATTTGTTCTCAAGGGTCAAACTTTTGGATTGATTTGGAGCATGTCAAAGAAACTTTAAAAGCGTGCGCATGTCATTTCAAAAACACGAGTTATGCAATGGCAATGGTTCCATCATACCCATGTGGTTCCATTGGTTTCGTTATTGGATGCTTAGATGAGAAGCGTGACTTGAAAACTCCCTTGCATTGCTTCACAACAGACCAAATTGACAAACTTAACTTCAAATATTACACAAGTGATGTACACAAAGGAGCTTTTGCCTTGCCTCGATTTGCTGCTAAAGCTTTTGAATTTTAATTTGATGATTTCGTTTATCTATTCAAGAAATGATTGGAATAAAAACTTTTTTCTTTTCATTTTGAAAAACGGTTGATTGAAGTTTGAAATGCGTTTTATTGTGAAAATTCATTTTCAGACATGCGCATATGAATAAGAAATTTTCATCTTCTGGAACTGGAGATTAAAAATAATTTAGTGAAAATTTCGATATTAAAAGTTTCAAAATGACGGAAGTTTCAAATCAAGTGAATAATTCCAGCGACAGAATTGCAAGTCTCATGAAAGAAGCTGAAAACTTGAAGCAGAAACTTGAAGACGAACGTCAAAAGCTCAATGATGTTACTTGTAAGTAAATATGAATAACAAAAGAAGAAAAATATTTAATGATAGTCTTATACAGTGTCAAGTATTGCTGAACGCTTGGAAATCATACAATACATGAATATTAAGCCAAGAAGAATTTTAAAAGGTCATCAAGCAAAAGTTTTATGCTCAAACTGGTCGCCTGATAAACGACACATCGTAAGCAGTTCACAAGACGGAAAGTTGATTATATGGGATGCTTTCTCAACAAATAAAGTAATTTGAGACTTCAATGATATGCATTGAGATGAAATTATAAGAAATTAATTTACTTTGAACTTATTCAGGAACACGCTTTGACAATGCCAGCAACTTGGGTCATGAGCTGTTCATATTCAACATCTGGAAACGCAGTTGCATGCGGGTAATTACTTAAAATAAACTTTAATTGTGTATAAATATATAATTAACTTTATTCTTCATTCAGTGGTCTCGACAATAAAGTTACTGTTTACCCAATCACGAATGAAGAAGACATTTCATCTCGTAAGAAAACTGTTGGAACTCACACTTCATATATGAGTTGTTGTCTATTTCCGAATTCGGATCAACAAATATTGACAGGAAGTGGCGACTCTACATGTGCTCTTTGGGATGTTGAGTCGGGTCAATTATTACAAAGTTTTCATGGACATTCCGGTGATGTTATGGCAATTGACTTGGCACCAAATGAAACTGGAAACACTTTTGTTTCAGGCGTAAGACATTCAATGTTTTCTTTAAATACTTGTACTGATATTTATGTTATATTATTTTAAAATTATATAAACATAGGCTGCTGACAGACAAGCATTCATTTGGGACATGAGAACATCGCATGTAGTTCAATCATTTGAAGGTCATCAATCAGACATTAATAGCGTTAAATTTCATCCAAGCGGAGATGCAATTTCCACTGGCTCTGATGACTCAACGTGCCGATTATTTGATCTTCGTGCTGACAAAGAAGTTGCTGTTTATTGCAAGGAAAGCATAATTTTCGGAGTAAACTCTGTTGACTTCAGTGTCTCGGGTCGACTTCTATTTGCTGGTTATAATGATTACACAGTTAATGTTTGGGACACTTTGAAAAGTCAGAGAGTTGGATTACTTTATGGTCATGAGAATAAAGTTTCTTGTCTGCAAGTATCACCTGATGGAACTGCACTCTCAACTGGAAGTTGGGATTTTACTCTCAGGGTAACATTTTATTGACTTACGATGATTTAACCAACTAACTAATATTATCTTTTCAGATTTGGGCTTAAATATTTTACTTATCATTATGAATTCACATTATCTATTAAAGTTATGTGTAGATTCTATTAAACTATCGTAACATCCTTTAAACAAGTTACAATATATGTTAAATAACTTTGAAAGAAAAATATTTGCTAACTTTGTTTTATTTCCAATCATTCATCGGTTTTTTTCCTATTTACAGAGGTGAAGAGTGAGAGTATGAAATAGAAAAAAGAAAACAATTTGAATTTGATTTTTTTTTAAGAAATCTTTATTTTCATTTAAGATAGAACAGTAAAAAAAGTTTTAGAAATGATTACAAAGTGTAAGGAAAAGAAACTTTCAATCACAAGCGATAAGATGGCAACATAAAGACCAAAAGATTTGGCATGACATTTATTTTTTGTTGAAGTTGAAACGTGATGGTGCTGGTCGACGTTGAAGGCCTGCTGAAGCTGGTGCTACAGGTGGTGGTGTTGGAATATGGGCTCCTATCACAAGGAAAGATGAATGATAAATATTCGATAAATAATGAGATTCATTTAATTCCAATTTGAATAATTCAATGCGACGAGATTGTTATTAATCAGCAAAACAAATTTACCTTCTGCACGGTAACCGTTTTCATCAGCGATGTATGTGATAGTGTAAACAACTCCGTCAGGTCCAGTGTATGAATAGCTTCCTTGCATAACTTGAGCTTCCGCTTGTGAACCTGCATTCTTCAAGTAACCTTGTTCATCTACCCTGATTCCATTGGAGGTTTCATAACTAAATAGGATAAGAAGTGTCACAAAGTCATTGTATTTAAGAAATCTTTTGACCATCACGAAGCTTTTAAAATTAATGATACGCTTCGGACAAATTGAGTAGGTTTCATCAAGAAAAAAATGATCAAAATACTTGACATCACGCACCTAGACACGTATGAATTATCCACTGGATTTAAATCGAAAACTTGTTTCAAAATCACGGCGTCTTTTTCAAAATTGTTGCCGTAGGTTGGTGACGTGAATGAACGTTGGGCTGATGCACATGCAAATGCGACAGATAAAACGATCTAATAACAAACAAAGAGAGATAATATTTGTCACTTGATTTTATAATTTTTCAATTTATTTTGTAAGAAAAATATTTCAAAACTTTTGCAAATATTGTGACATTGAAAAGCACAACAAAGTTTTATTTTTTTTTTGAATGACAACACTTTGGTTCCTTCTTTTTCATTATGCAAAATTTGCTATGATTAATTTATAATTATTTTTCACATTTTTTTAAAACTTTTGGAGAGATGAAGTCACTTTTATCATTGAAATTTCAAATTTCTTTTTTCTCTGCCAAGTTCAAAGAAGGAACTTTTGATTATCACCGACACTTACAAGAAGTTTCATAATGATTGAATAATAGAACTAAATAAACTACTGCGAATGTGTACTAATCAAAGTTTTGAGATGTTTTAAATTTTTATGAGGCTGGGCATCTTTTTATATAGGAATCGAATGATCCACCTCTCAACACTTAGATGAGATATTTCTTTATTTCAAAGCGACGCGTTTACTAACGTACAACAACAACTAAGGCAATAATGCCAACAGCGTTTTTAGAGTTTACGGCCAACATCTTCTATGAAGTCGACGAATATCTAATTGTAATATTTTTCAGTCTGATTCATGTTGCATTCTCATCACTCTTTAAGATTCTCTTCAAAGTAAAATGCTGGGCTGTGCAGAGATTTATGAGAAGTTAATTAAATAAATTTAATATTTAATCAGAACATAATAAAATTCTTTTCAAATTACTTTTTCGCTTTCGTCATAAGAAATAAATCCAATTGAGTTTTCAGTTTTATTAAAACAAAAGAAAAACTTATGTTGAAGTTCATCAAAAATCTTGAAATTAACTTTATTTGCAGGGGGATTTTGTCGGACTGTCCGTCAGGTTGGCTCGATGAAATTAGTATTTATTTAATTTAAGTGATTTTTACACAAAATAAATTAAATAAAACTAGTGTTCGTCTAGCTACACAACCTGTTAAATAAGGGTAGCCTGAAGAACACTTACTTTTATGCTTATTTCAGTGTCCATTTTAAAGTTTTAGTGTATTCCATAGGTATGTATACAAAATGCGGTCTTTCATTTTTTCCCGCAACAAAACTAAAGAAATCTTGTTGCTGGTTGCAAAATCATCTTCTAGCGCTGCTAAGAAGTTGTTTCAAATTTAAAGTCTTTAAAGCTTCAAGTGATGGTTTCACTAGCTATAATTATGATGATGGTTTCATCTGCATCTGCTGTAATGCTTTCACAGCGCCATTTTCAAAATTTTATTTTTACAGGAACTTAGTTTCATTTTTAAAATTTTCTTTTCACAGGAATTTAGTATCATCTCAGTTTTCAGTTAAAGAGAGAATTTGGAATTTAAGTGTGTTCATAGGTAGCATTCCTGATGATTTGATCCTAAAACTGCCTCATAAATTGAAGAATATTAATTTTCGCAAAGGTAAACAATCATTTTGTCCATATGGACTCACATATGAGTGCATCAAAAATGACCTTTCTATGTCACATATCAAGGGGCGCTCAATAATTGACGTCTCGTATTTCAAAAATTTCAGGAGCAACAACAATGACCTCTCAAATTTAAATAAACAAAAATGGGAGAGTATCATAAATGACGTCTTTAATTTACAAAAATTTGAGTATATCATAAATTACGTCTCAAATGTACGGAAATTTTACGTCCCAAATTTACGAAAACTTCAAGAACAATCTATTCAAAAGGACTTTCATTCTCTATCTGTTTCATTGAAATTTTATTTCCACATAAAACAACACTCATTTAATCATAGAAAATTTCGCTCATATTCTACAGTTGAACGCCGGTAAGCGGAAATCCGCTTTCGACTTTTTTCTCTGAAGGTTTGTAGAATAAATTCCCAAAATTCCCCCCTCTTCCTGATTTTCGTGTTGAAGATTTCGAACGGACAAATCATGTTTGTTGCTCTTATTTCGTCCTTCACGTTTTAAAGTCAATCATCAGGATTTTTGACCACACTGTCATTAATGTTGAGGAGCTCGCGGGGGTGGAACTGGAGGATCCTCTCCTTGTTATGAGGAGAACGAGTGTCCGGTCCACCTTCTTCGACCTCTTCGGCGGACAGTGAGATCAGGGAGATGGCTGGTGAGGGTTCTCATCTTCAGAGAAACTCATCTCTGAAGGTTTGTAGAATAAATCCTAAATCACCCCCATCTTCCTGTATCAGCGGTCAAATTGGTCGCTTTGAGCTAAATTTACAAGCACATTTCACTTTTTACGCAAAATTTAAGGTAGTTTTTGAAACTTTCCTTATTTAACATCAATCATCAAATGACGGGATATAGGGAGCGAAACAAGAAGGGGTTCATACTCCTATATTCTTAATCGCTTTAGTGCACTGGTTAGTGCACTCCCTACTCTGATGATGATGATGAACTTTATTTGCAAGTTGCTTATTTCTATTTTATTAAAATGCTAAATTCTATGATTAATTGCCATGAAGCAAAAGGAAAAAAACTTTGAGGATGGTTTGCGCGAAATCAAATTTAATCTTCTTAAGCTATGCTGAATTGAATTGTTTTCGTTAGGTTCGAAAAAAGAAACGTGAGAAAATTTTCATCATAACTTAATCGATTATTGTGATATTTGCCATCTGAAGAACTTTTAAGGTTGTTTTAAATATTTCACTTCATCCATAAACTGTGACTTTGTCAAGGCTGTGATGATGAAGCTTGTAAAAGTAGGATAGATGAAGAAATTTCCCAGGATGAACTTCTTAAAGTGCGTGTCAATGACCTCTCATTAAAGTATTTACATTTAATGCGAATAAACCTGTTAGATCAATATACTACTTAACAACATGTCAATTAAGTTTTTTTGAGTCATTAGTATGCAATATAAATCAATTAGTTTTGATGTAACGCACAATTTTAATGTCTTAATTGTTTACTTGGTAAGACGAGCTTAAGCATGTTACTTTAACATTCAAGAGTCAAATTGCAATAATGAGTGACATTTAAACAGTTGTAAAAATTGATGAAAAGAAGCGTTATAAACTTGAATCTATTGTCAGATATTTTAACGGCAGATCTTATAAAGAAACATAATACAAATAATAAAAAAAATTCGATTATTATGTGCCAAAGCAACATTTTAACAATCTGATGAGATGTCAAGGTCGCATATTTAATTGTTAGAAAATTGCACTAATTTTAATTCCATTGTATCTCTCTCTCTCTGGGTTGGCGAAGTCTCTTTGTTTCCTGGATATTACGAAACGAATCTTATAAGATGTTAAGAATTCCTAGAGCACGAATTTTTTTCTTCTTCATCTCTTAAACATTTAAATTCGTTCTGCATATCGTGAACTTCACAATGAAAAGAAGCAAAAAAAAAACTAATTGACTTGAAGTTGAAAGATCTTTGATTAAAATATTTTGATACAATTTAAATACGTTAAGTGGATTATGATGGTCTACTTTGTTTTAAATTAAATTATAGACTCAAAGAGTTCTGCTTCTTTTCAAGTAATGTTTTTTTCATGTCTCAAATGGCATTTCAGAATTCTTAGTTTATTATTACTTCTTTGGAAATATCTTAACAATGAAACGGAAGTTGACTTTTCCTTTTTTTGATTCATGAAAGATTTTTTTTCTTTCAATTTGTAACTTAAATGTCATATGCATCATTGTGTGTTCGCCAACTTGTGTTGCAAATTACTGTTTTGGTTTTGAATATATTAAAAAAATAATTGCCAGTTGTCTGTCATATTATAAATAATGTAATTTGTATTAAGGAGGAACCTTGTAAATAGTCTGATGCAGATATGATTTCTACAACGCCATCAAACAAAAGTTGAAAGAAATATGCAGAAGTTTGTTTTCTGGAAAATGTTTTAATATTTCATGATAGCCTCAGGAATCTATTTAAAAATTTATTGGTAATGTGGAATACTTGCATTTAAATATATCTAAGATTGCTCCAAAACGTTTTCATGATCATCGTTTTAACATCTCAAATGATGAAATCAAATATATTTAAATTTGTAACATTTGGACGTGATGACCTGTCATCAATTTACATTGTTTGGAAAATAATTTTTGATTTCTGTGAAACAATTTTGACTACAGCTTTTATATAATGCATTAGTTGCTGATGATGATATTTTCAATTTGAATTAAAATTGAGAAAGAATTTATAAGAACCTATTGGACTTTCATAGATAATTAAAAGTCGTAAATCAAATTCTCATAACTTTTATCAACATAAATTAGCATCAAAAGGCAGATAAAAAAATTAATGTTCAAAGGAATTTCTATTAATGTTAAAGACCTAATAAATAATTTTTTTAGAAAAATGTGCACTAACTTATGATTTGACGCTCCTTTAATTCAAATTTCAAATGAAATGCAAGAAATTCCGAGAAATTCAACTTACAAAAAAAACTTAAAATGTGATCTTTGTGCAAAGTTGAATGATTCAGAAGATTTTAATGACAATGAAAAATACAACTTGTAGGTCGTTAAAGGCTTGGGCTAGGAAAAGGTAAGAAAAATTACACAGAAGTTCATCCATAGAAACTTGACACACAACTTGGATTTATGAGTAAATTTTGTTCACGTTGAAACATGCGAGGATGCTTTCTTTGGATTTTCTTTATGAGTTTTAAAGAGTCTTCAGATGATGGTGGAGAAATATTTTAAATTGAAACATTAAAACATAAAGCCAGAGCTTTTTTAAGTTAATTTATTGACACCTTACAGCTTAACATCAGAAACATTTGAATTATAAGTACCAAATCGTTCAAGTCATAATAACTCAAACCAAGTTATTCAACTATTGACATAATATTAATGACTGTTATGATACATTTATTTATGTTGAAAGCGATCAGAATCAAAAGCTTTATACCGACCCGAAGCTGTTTATGATGTAGATTCGTTTTTTAAATAAATATTTAACAATTCACACTCCTAGAGTTAAACTACTTGACACATGTGATGGGTGGCAGATAAATGAAACAGATGATTGTTCACAAAGTAAATTGAACGGGAATCGATTTAACACCTAACTCATACGAACATCATAAAAAAGCAGATAACAAAACAAAAAAGTTTACCATTGTTGAAACAACTCGAAACTTCGTTTGTTATGATGATGATGAGTTTAACAATGATTTGGTGCTTACTGAAGTGCTTTTTTGGTAATCGAGGAATTACTTCCTTGCATTCCAAATGCTTCTTTTTTTCGATTATAACTTCTCCCAGGTTTACCTTCCTTTATTTTATCCAATTTTTAACAATGGTCAAACTTGGCATTTTGTTTCTTCAGATCATCATCAATCCTAATGGTTGAAAATGTGGGAAATTTCTAAACGAATAAATTTATTTATATAAGGCAATGACAGGTGAGTTTGAGGGAAGAATTCTGATGATCTTTGAAAGTTGCCTAGTAGAATTTAATTCAAAAAAGAAAATCATTTTAATAATTATAACACGTGTTATAATACATAAATAGAAAATAATTAACTAACATTTTAATTCAAAAGTCACGAAACAATTTATTTGAATCAAATTTTATTTAAGTTTTTTTTTATTACAAGATGAACTCAACGTCATCGAGAAGGCAGAAAATTGAAATTTATTTGCAAATATTGTGATTTGAACTGAATGTTTGATCACTCGCAGTGCCGCCAATCAAATCAAATGTTTTTCACTTGTTTTATACAAATTGCTTGATTTGATAATTAAAAGTATCTTCGATGGAAGACTGAACTGAAATGAGAATGTTTTGAAGCTTTTTTTTGCTTGCTTTACAATCCGATTCTCATGTAGGTTATTAGATGAAGGTTTAAAGATGATCGAACAGATTTTAAGGCGAGCATAAAAGCAGCAAAGATTGCAAGATACAAACTTAACAATAGCCCAACAGCGACGCATGTAAATTTTAATAAAATTAGAAAGAATATTGATCAAGATGATATTGTTTTCTGCTATATCTCAATTCACTATTGTACAAGTTTTTCATTGAAGATTTCAGTGTTATTTTCAATTTTGAATGAAATATGTTGTTTCTACAAATCACATTGCTTTCAAAGTTTTTAATCTTCAAGTATTTTGGTATAAATAAATCCATACGCTAAAAGTATTTCATTAGTTTCATCCAACTCTTCATTGATATAACAGTAGTTAAAAGTTTACTAATAGTCAAATTTCATCATGTTTTTGGTAAAGTCATAAATATTCGAGAAATAGAAAAAAGAACTTTATTTTTATTAATTACAGTTAATTGGAATTTCTGCATTGTTCTGTGCACAAGTGCACGTCGCTCTTGGCAGCCAAAGCAAGTAAGTGTGAGAAAATATTTCAATTAATAACAAGAATTTAAAATATTTCCATTAGCTACAACAACTTTAACAAGCAACAATATCAAAACATCCAATCTCAAGCTTTCGGCCATCAACCTCATCATCATCAACCTCAACAGCAACAGCATAACTACAATAAACCTCAAACTTCTTTCCAATCAAATAGAAACTTTATCCCAATAACTTCTTATAAGAATGAAGTTTCTCATGATGGAAGTTATCAATACAGCTACTCTACTGGTAATGGAATTCAGGCTGATGAAAGTGGATATTTAAAGAATCGTGGGAGTCAAAACCAAGCTCAAGTTGCACAAGGAAGTTATTCTTATACAGCGCCTAATGGACAACTTATTCAAGTTCGTTATATTGCTGATGAATTGGGATTCCGTGCTGAAGGTAAGAATGTGGAAAACGTTTAAAGTTTCATCACAAATTTCTAAACTTTTCATTTACTTTTTAATCAAAAAAAGGAAATCATCTTCCAACACCCCCACCTGTTCCCGAAGCTATTGCAAAATCACTTCAATTGATCGCAAGAACTCAACCAGCTCCAGCATCACACCACAGTCAACCATGGTCAAACCGTAATCAATATGATGGTCAACACTTTGGAAAATAAATTTTCTCATACGAAATATGGACAATTATGGGTATAAATATTTATTGATGCAACAATGTATAAAACAAATCTAATCTGGAAAATAAAATAAAATAAGTCAGCAAGTCTGGTTTTAAAACCAAAATTCAATGGCAATTATTTTCTTATTTCATTCATAAATTTCTTGGGATGTTCAGTTATCTCAAAGCTTTCGTCAGTTTCTATTTTCGATTTCGATTAAATATTTTAAGAGTGTCGCCTGCAACATATGCAACCAGTTGAACATTTTTATGTTTTCATTGATGTTCGAATACTCGTTTTCATTTGTACATATTAGAAAAATAATTTATTGGATGTGAACTGTTAAAGATAAAAACTCATTGATATGAATATTACTGCAATGAATATCTCACTTCGTTTTATTATTTATTGTGAAAAGAACAAGCAACATGAACACAAAGTGATATTCGCCAGGGAATTGAATTAAGCATAAATTTGTACACAAACATAAGATGCTCACATGTATACCTATGAATGATTCATAAATCAATAAAAACACCTTCATTAACATTAAATATGATGCTACCATTAAGATCTTCATGTAACGAATTTTCTACCTCAATCACTCGTAAAGTGCATTTTTATGATGAAATCTGATCATTTATTTCTCATCTTATGCACTAATAAAAATAATTAATGTTTGATTTTGCAATCTTTGTTTGATGCTTAAGTTCAAGTTGGCAAAAATATTGAGCTTGCTCTTATCAGCTTTCGAACTTCAATATAATTATAATTCAAATAATTCAAATAATTCAAATACGCTACAATGTTTACGAGAATGTTCATGTTCACGTTTACACTTGTCATTAAATAAAGTGTACTGCCGCCGTGTCGTGAACAAGCATGATTCCAAGACTATTGTTTTTCCTTCTTATTGCTTCGTTATGATTCTTCGGGCATTAAACATCGGCTGATTTGTTGCATTTTATGAGAAATTAAACATTCCTCATGAAATGAAGGGGAGCGAATCTGATTTTTTCTATTAAAGTCACAACAATTTTAAGGTATATAAACAATTTATTTGAACTAAGTAGCGTCATTTTATTGAGAGTGCTCCAACAGTTGAAAAGTTTGAATAGAAGATAGTTGCAAATATTTTATTAAAACTCAGTTGAATTTGGATTATATCTGAACGTGATTTCAAGTGATTTTGTTAGAATTTTTATAAAAGATAAAAAATTATAAAAATCAAAATGAAATTTGTAAGTTTTCGATGAAAATTCTTGATATCTAGAACTTGAAAAAAGGTGGAAAAATTAAAATTGTTAAAAGAAAATTTCTTAGCAGAAAAGTTTTGTGGCTTTGTT
Organism: Clunio marinus; assembly: GCA_900005825.1. NCBI lineage: Eukaryota > Metazoa > Arthropoda > Insecta > Diptera > Chironomidae > Clunio > Clunio marinus. Next base: position 215,560 of record CVRI01000054.1, read on the forward strand.
TTGTTATAAAGTTTATTCAAATGAAATATTCTGAAGCTTTATCTTGTGGATTGAGCTTTCGAAGCTTTCTTTATGGAAACGCAATATTCAAATCTTTGATTTGTCAAAACTTCGATCGTTCATTCTTTAGTCTGTAAAGCCTTGGAACAAATTTTCTTTTATAGTTTGATTGTTCATTAAATAAAGTGAAAGTTCATTCAAAACTTAGAATATCGAAAGTTATAATCAGAAATTTATGTTTCTACACTTTTATTCGATTAACTTTGTTCATTACAAAGTTAAAATGAATTGCAGCAAATAAGTTCGTTACATTTTCTTACTTTATTGCCAACCACTCCCTTTTTAACTATTAAACTTATCCATTGAGAATCTTCAGAATTTCATAACGCTTCGTGACTTGATTCATTTTCACCAAAGACATTTTGTAACTGTTCAAATAAATATAACTAACCAAAGGTCAAAATATTGATATTCGATTGGAATTATTAATGAAATATTACGAGACGATTTTGATTGAATACATTTTTGAAAGAATGAAAAACTGTTGAGAATTGTTGCTTTAAAATTCAGGTCACATTTTAAGTAGCTTCATATTTGAAAATCAAATCAAACTAACGACTCGTCACTGTTCTAAAGAGCATAATATCTTTAAAAGGGAAATATCATTGAAAAAGTTCAATTAAATTCGCATCGTAATGAGAAGAAAAAAAGTTGAATGTCATTTGATGCTTTTCAAAAACTTTGTCGCTAACATCACTGAACAATTTTATCTTTTCAGATTTTTCTTTTTATGTTAAGTTCCGTTCATTGTGCTCAACTTAATAACAGTTATTTGCCACCTGCTAATGCAGCAAGTGCTGGAGGATCTGGAAGATCCGGACTTAAAGCGCCCAGTGCTCCAGGTCAAGGTGGTTATGCTGGAGCTAATGCACCTTTCACTCCATCAAGACCTGGAAGTTATTCAGGTGGTGGCAGCCCTTCAAGACCATCACCAGGTGGCAGTTACTCAGGTGCTGGCAGCCCTTCAAGACCATCACCAGGTGGCAGTTACTCAGGTGCTGGTAGCCCTTCAAGACCATCACCAGGTGGCAGTTACTCAGGTGCTGGCAGCTCTTCAAGACCATCACCAGGTGCTCCTTCAAGACCCGCAGCTCCATCTCAACCCAGTGGACCACCAATTGAAATCGTTTCATATGAAAATGAAAACAATGGCGACGGTAGCTACAAATGGAGGTGAAATTAAAATTAAAATTTCATTTTCAATAATTAATTAAAATAATATTTAGCTATGAATCTGCTAATGGCATCAAGGCAGAAGAAGTAGGAGATGTGAAGAACAAAGGATCAAAAGATCCAATTCAAGCAGTTCAAGGAAAGTTTTCTTACACTTCACCTGAAGGAAATTTCATTGAAATTTCATACACAGCTGATGAAAATGGCGCAGTTTTTGCTGGTAACATTTCACATTAAATGTCTTTCATCTTATCTTTGAAATCATTTTTTATGTCAGGTGATGCCATTCCAACTCCAGTACCATTGCCAATTGAAAATATAAAAGCTTTAGCTGAGTTTGAAGCAGCTTACGCCACAGGTCAGCAGCCTTTCTTGAAATATTTTGTAATTCTATTATTTTGTTGTTACTTTGTAGCCGTTCCTGAAACTGCTAGTGCAGGTCAAGGACATGGTTCACCGTCAAGACCTAATGTTCCAAATGCAAGACCTGGTTCATCGGGTGGATCACCTCGACCTCAACCTTCTGCTGGCGGTGGTGGTTTCTCAGCTCACAGGTAAACAATCTCTTTCAATTAAAAATTTTTAATTAAATCTCTAAGCTGAACATTCGAATTAATTAACAGACCTGGAGGAAGTGGTAATGGAAATTACAATTCTCAATCAGGATACAGTTATTAGCCAAACCATCTCTGAATGTGATGAAGACTCATTAAGTGTTGAAGATGTGCTTGATGCTTCACTGAAAAATAAAAACAAGGAATTTCTTCAATACATTTATCTACTTATTTATTTTCAGTCGTTCTACGAAATTAATAAAGCTTGTAATAAAAAAGAGTATTTTATTATTGAATTGACAAACAGACAATTATAGTTTCTTTCTTTGGAATTTAATTTAATACTTATTCGTCATACCTTACATCACATGACGAGTTAAAACTTCAGTTGCCAAAATGCCACAATAATGGAAACTCGCGTTGTTGACTCAAATTAAGAATCCAATGACATTGATTTTTTTTATTTAGTTTTTATAGTTCGATATATTTTATTATGACGCTTAACCCATCTTCTGACCTATCTCTTCACTTAAACAAGTAAACTTTAACTTACCATATTCATAATAGGTAATCAGAGAATATTTTTAAGTGCTTGGTCATAAAATTGTTTTAAAGTTAGTCTTTTACTGCTTGTATTTATCAATTCTCCATGAATTGATTTTAACTTTAATTTAAAATTTACTGCTTACGTGTTAAAAGCATCGCTTGTGGAACTTTGACAAGTTCAACGCGCATCCGACGCAATGGGGAAGTTTAATCATCATCGTTAATTCCTTTTATGTCCATTCACGCATGTCTTTATTGTAACTTTATATCGAACTCATAGATAATGAAAATTAGTTGCACATTTTATTCTGATAATTTTATTTCAATTTTAAACTTGGGATTATCTTCTGTAAAATTTGCATATCAATTTGATTTCTATGAAAATTTATTTTATTTGTTTTTCATTTTACATCTCTTGAATGCGTTTCTACATCGATAACTTCAGAGAATGAATATTAAAAAAGAAACATTACGAAATTTAGCAAAAGTTATTGTATTTTGACGAGCGATCAACGAAATCACGACAAGCCCACGGGTTAAATTGCGTTCATATTATATTCGCTTTTAGGTCTTTCACGATAGTTGTAACAGATCATATCTGAGTTGAATCACACTGAATAAGTTAATAATTAGTATATCTGTCAACTTCACACATTGAGCACATTGGTAAGACTGCTCAATGATTTCACTCGCTGTTTGATTAATTTGGTTATGAGTGTCGTGAAATCTGAATTCATATTGCACACAAATAAATCTGTGAAAACTTGAACGTTACACATAAATATAAAAACATTCAAAAGCTTCAGATTTTCATTGATTTATGTACATACTTTGGCTGGCACTTATGAAATATTTGCAAAAAAAATAAATATTTTCCAAGAGTTCAAAATATCATCGCAGTTCAACATTTACCACAAGCTTATGGCAAACTACTAACTTATGTCAAATCTCATTTAAAACTACATTGTCATGAATTTTATATTTATGATGCGTACATTCAACATATCTTAATCATCGTCTCGGCCTACCCATTCCCGATTGTTGCTATTGAAATCATTACTTAAATTAAATCATTTTCATGACGCGAAACGACCTTTATGACGTGTTCGTAATAAATTCAATGTACATCAACCTTATTTACGATCACATTTCTTATGAAATAAAGATAATACATCTCGAAGTTGATAGCAGCACTTACATGTACTTTGTTGAGAAGGGAGAAAATCTCATCAAGTTCCATTATTTACTGAATATCATTTCATATTAAGGGATCAAGTAACCATTCTGACTGGAATTTTTATTGTCTTTAAAGACTCTTTTAAAATCTGTGACTTTATTATAATTTAAAATAAACTTTTTAACCTTCCATGTGTTCAGAAATGACTATGATGTGTTATAATTAATTTCTTTAAGACATTTTATCAACAACTACTATAGTTACTTCTTCCTAGTAAGGTCATAAAGTAAGTGCAGATGGACATAATTGCAACTTTCAAGATGGGAACAACATAAATTTTGCATACAGACTGACTGAAATGGAAGTCAAGAAGTGAAGACAATAAATATGAATCTTCTTCGCTACTTTTGGGTTACTTTTAAGGTTTCAATTACGTAACTTATTATTTATTATTGAAACTTGTCAGCCATATGAGAAAAGTCTCGTTTTTGTCTTTAAAGTAGATAGCGAAGCTTAACTTTTCTTATTCATCATATTTTCGAAATGGAAGCATAATTCTGTAAATTAATGCTTAAATTATAATTAAGTTTTAAGTTAAACGATTTATGCTTCATCTGCTTAAGAGATAAATGTTATATATTAATGAAGATTTCAAGCATAAAGAAGTTTTCAAGGCAAGTAAAATTATTAAGTTTTTAAATCGCTGCTGCTTACACTGTTTCATTATAATTTCTTCGAAATTCTTCTTGAGGTCAACTTTTTAATATTTCGAAGGATTTGCACTAAAATTTATTTTAACATTAATCTCTGGATGTTAATCACAGCGTAGGGTCTCCATTTTTTCACATTTATTTTTTACCAAATTGAAGGTGAAAATAAACCGCAAGTAAATTTGGAATTTCGAATGAAATTTAGATGTCAGTATTACAATAGCCATAAGCGAAAAATGTTTAATGATTCTTATGCGATAATGTATTAAAGATGTCTTCTCACTTTCCATAAAAATCAATCACATCCTCCCCTCAAGCGCTAAAGAATGTCACATATGGAGTTCGCCGACTATGTAATTTTAAGATGGTTAACCCATCATGGGTCTACTGCAAAATATCTCACACTTTATGACTCTTGTAATATTACTTCTACTGTAATTGTTGACTTCTTTCACACTGATCTCTGTGCATGTAAGTGACTGCAATGTCTGAAGTGAGGGAGATAAAAAGAGAGAAAAATATTATTATGTATCGTACATGTATCGGCATCTATGAAGACGGTTGAATCCTTCTACTCAAAGATGGGAAAATAATATAAATAAGGAGTGAAGTTTTAGTGAAGAGTACAGTATTTTTCATACAGTTGTCCAACGTGTTACTTCAAACAATTCCAGGAAAATTATCAATATGAAATATCTTGTAAGTTTTCCATTATCATTGTGAAAAGAAAAGTGAAATGAAAACAAAAAAAAAATATGAAAAAGAGAAAATCAAAAAAGTGAAATCAAATCTGATGAAAAGTGCAACTAAATTAACGAAATGGATATTCTAGATTAATTTTAATCTTTCATTTAGATCGTGATTCTCGTTTTGTACGTCAGCTTCACATGGGCTGCACCACAAGCTAGCGACGCAACAACGCCAATTCCAATCATTAGGTAAATTTCAGTTCTGTGATTTTTGGGAGTTTTTCGAAAGAAAATCTTAGTTAATTTTCATTCCTAATTAACATTCCAAAGATATTCATAAATAAACTGCTAACATTATAATCATAGACGAAACTTCGACCAATAACTGGTTAGAGAATTCTATCATCAACAAATAGCGTCGTAGATTAAATTCCCAACTATTATTGAAATAATCAAATAACAAGAGTTATTAACATCTTCAATCAAAGAGACTTTTTTTCATCTTCTTTGTCTACTTAAAATTTAATTATTCAACATAAAATTAGAATCTCATAGAAGATAATTTTAAAAACATAAATCGATAAAAGATGAATGTTCCATTTGAACTTTAACATAAGCTTTTATTTATTAATCGAAAATGATTAATTAATTATGAATTCGATACATAGAGTTGAAAATAACAAACTAATAAAAATACAAATCAAATAAAGTATTAAAGTGATTAGCACAGTATAAGCTTCAAAATATTATGCAAAAATTTTTCATAATCACAAATAATGAGTGGAAATATTTTCAGCTGATACATTGACATAAATGTTGATGTTTACTTATATTAAGCTTTAAAAATTGATGATACGGAACATCAAAATATTCCCACACACAATATAAAGCTTAAACAAAAAGCTTAACTGACAAATAAATTTTTAACCGGTTTTATTGACTTGAATGTTTTAAGGCAAGAGCAAGAGCAGAATGTAGATGGCTCCTACAAATACGCATATGAAACCGGAAATGGAATAATTGCAGAAGAAGAAGGTTATTTGAAGAATGCTGGCACTGAAGACGAAGCGCAAGTGAGTTGACATTTACTTACAATCCATAATAATTTTATCCTCATAAAGAAATAATAAATCATGACACATTCACAAACATTTGGACGCGTGACTATGTCATGAATGCCACATAATGAATATTGTGATCAAAGACGTCATATTGTCGTTTAATGAAGTATTTATTTATCTACTTGGCAAAGTAATTTCTCATGAAGCACTTTATGCCATACATGTTTATTTCTTTCCATTGATTGAATATGAATTGAATGATGGTTAAGAGGAGCGTGTGTCAAGATTCGGCATTTTAACACATTTTTTCTCACGTCTTTGTGTGTGATGAAAAACCAGTTTGGAGATTCAATCGAAAGTAAAAGCGCTTTTATGTGTTAAACATGATCTTTATGATAATTCGAAAATCAATGTCAAATAGTTTACCATTGGTCAATATTGCATAACAACAAATGAGTATTTACCACGCTTGTCATATTACTTAGCATTGAACTCTTTCAAAGGATGATGCATTTGACAAGCGCTGCATGTTGATATCTTATTTTACTTCCATCAACTAAATATTTAACTTAACAGACTATAAATAATAAGTAAATTTATTTAATGCGCTTAATTGAAGTCATGAAAATTTATTGAACATTTCTCTCCTAATTTATTCATCGATGTTGAAATTTTTGGTATTTAAGAATTGACTCATTCTACGTGACCCCATTTATTACGACACAAAAATGACAATCTTGATGCTTTTTAATATTGCAAATTAATGGAAGATGAACAAAAAGAGATACTTTGTTTGAGATTTAAATTAAAATTTAAAAAAAAAAAAAAGTTACCTAAATTCTCTTGTAAATTAATGAATTTATCATGAACAGGTCAAACAAGGAAAATATTCGTATACATCACCTGAAGGACAGCTGATCGAAATCACCTACATCGCTGATGAAAATGGATTCCGTGCGGAAGGTTCGATTTAATTTTAATAAATTACTTTACATTAACAATACGAATGATGTGACATAAATCATAAAATATTTTCTTCTTCTCTTTCTTCAAGGCGATTCTATTCCAACTCCACCACCAATTCCAGGTAAGGGTGACGTTTGAAAATATTTTTATTGAAAGCATGATAATGAATATCTCAGGCTTGCAATCTTTGATGATAATAACGAAATATCAAACGAGGCTTCGGTCTAGTTAAAAAATTAATTCGGCAGACACACATTTGCGTCTGCTTTTTTATGTTTTTGGTCCCACTCCAAAATATTCGTTTATTATCTGATCTGATTTTCTTCTTCTATTCTCTTTAGTAAATATGTTTATCTTTCTTTTTCTTCCAGTTGAAATTCAAAGAGCTTTAGAGTATTTGGCTACTTTGCCTCAAACAACTCCAAATCCAGAAAGAAGATTTTAGACTGTATCTAACTCCACCTTATGTAAATTTATTATTTTTTTTAAATTTTCCACTGCTATGAAATGTCAAAGAACAAGGAAACTTGTTTGGTCATTAAATATTTAATTTTTCGATCGTAAATGAACTTTTGAATCATTGAATATTTTTTATGTTTAAAATCAATAAAATTTTATGAATGATAAAAGAAGAAAACATTTTTTTTTAAATCATTGAATGTTGCTATTCTTTTTCAGTTTTTATCACTCAAATTAACGATGTTCATAGCCATGTCCATTAATTTGACACTTTTGCATAAATAAAACTCCTACGCATTATCTATTTGTCGAAATATCAAACGAGCTTGAGATATTATCAACCGTCGATATTTTTGGCCAAATGACGCGATACACAAGTTTATCAGAGGATGAATGCTATAATATCAAGGTAAGTCATCCAAGTCAAGAAGATTAAACGTTGAACATGCCAATGCAATGCATTGATTGTTTTCACAATAAATCTTTAAACTTATTGCTTGTATTTACAAAGTAAAGGATAACTACACACATAAAAGTAAATGTCTGTCTTAAACTTCTCTTTTTTACATTATTTAATTACGATAATGATGACGATTTAACGACAATGACTTTAATCTAGAAGAATCTTAAGAGTAAACAAAGAAAATCAATAATTTTAAGATATCTCAAAGCTCCACTTAAGTCTAAGCACAAAAAAAAAATCATTTTCAATTCATTTCTGGTTTCAACGTCGCGGCATAATTAAAACCAATTTTGTTCGACTCGTTTCTGAAGATGACTTCGATATGATCAAATCATCAAACATACAAGAGTTGTTGTTGCTTGATTTATACTTTGTAAGTATATCTAATTTAATTAATGGACTCGGAGGGGTTGTAGAAGATCATTAACAAGGGGGAGAAATCTGGTCAACATTAAAAAGTTGAGAACGACTTATGTATTTAGGAACGTGTTCATCTTGTAGAGATGAAACTAACTCGGGTAAACGTTAAGACCTCGGTTCGACTAAACTAATGTTCAAACTTAGTTAGTATTAGTCGTAGTTTTTGCATTGTGAGCAAGTTTTTATACATGACATCTTCCAATATCGTGGTATCGTCCGTTGTTGTTGCTCGATTACCATAAATTTGGGTACAGTATAAATATCTGTTGTGTCGAAAAAAATTCATCAGATTACCGTCCGTGGTCAGTGATAATATAACTAGACAAACAAAATGAAATTCGCTGTGAGTAAAAGAAGAAAAATGAAAAGAAGAAGAATTTTTTTGGAACGATATTTGTGATGATTAAAAACAGATTGATTATTACACAAGTGCGATGAAAAGTGGATTTAAATTATCATAAAAACATTTTTTTATATATTTAAAGTGAGCTCTCAAAGCTCGCAAAATTCATTAAAATTAAAAATATTGATAAATGTAAAATTAAACACATTGTGCAATATGGCAAAACAAAAAGAAGTTTTATGAGCTCTTAAATTTCACTTTCAAAAACGGAAAATAAATTGAGTAAATTAAGTAAAAAAGAAATGAAAGTGTTCGTTCACTGGTTAATTGCACTTGTTGTGATCATCGAAAGTCATCTTAATATTCAAATTTTAAATTTAAATAACTAAACATTATGAATAATGTGTTGTGATGTTTTACACAGATTGTTCTTCTTGCTTGCGTCGCTCTTGCCGTCGCTGATGTTAGCCACTTAGACGACACAGTTGTCCGTTTCGACTCAGTCGTTAACCCAGATTCATACCAATATGCTTATGAAACATCAAAGGGAATCAAAGCTGAAGAATCCGGACAGTTGAAAAACGCTGGATCAGAACAAGAAGCCATCGTAAGTTTATAATTTAATTAAATTTCCTTCAGTTACTGAATATTTTTTTATTCCCCAATAATAGGAAGCTAAGGGAGCTTTCTCATACCAATCACCAGAAGGCGAGAACATTGCTCTTTCATACGTTGCTGATGAAAATGGCTTCCAACCTACCGGAGGTAAATTTCTACAAAAACTTTCATAATTAACATCAATTTAACTAATTGTTTTATTTTTTTCACAGATCACCTTCCTCAACCACCACCAATCCCAGAACTTATCGAAAAAGCCCTTAAATACTTGGCTGAAAACCCACCAGCAAGAAAGTAAATGCAACAACACAACTTTCCAAATTATTTCCTTAGATAAGCAGTTCAGATCAAAAACAACATCACTGAACATTATTTGATATTGTTAAGGAACTTAAAGTTTCAACACTGCCACCTTTCTAAACGTTATTGCTTCGATCTTGAATAACGAATTTTATAAATTCGATCTTTTGCAAATAAAATACAAACAAAAAAACCAAAACAAAATTGAGTTCATTTTAATTAGACATTCATCAGAAAATGAGATTGAAATTTGTTTTTAAGTTCATCATGTCAGAGATTTGAATGTGAATGTCATTAAATATCGATTAATGGATGTTTAGGAGACGTCTAGGGTCTAGCTGGCATAGCTTGCAAATATGTTTAAGTTCATTTACCCATGAACGAGAGAGATGAATAAAAAGAAATGGAAAGAAGGCATTCAAATTGAGATTACTGAATGACCTACATAGGTAATGAAGATTGACCGTGAAATGAAAGCGAAAGAAGAAACAGACAAAGTCGCTGTCTCTATGAAATGAAAGTAAATGGAAATGCTACAAGTTACACAATTCATTGTGATGATGAAAACTGATGATAATCCATTGATACATATTTATGTGGACACAATCATGACATAGAGAACTAAATAAATGTAAATTAAATCGATACATAAATATGAAGTAGATCAATGACTCTTCTCACCTCGAATGTAATTCAAATTCTTGAAGACATAAAAATAAATTGCGAAGCGCACGCCTTAATTGTGCAATTTGCTTTTTTGAGAAAAAGAATGTGAAAAATATTGAAATTGGATTTAAAACATTATTTGGAATTTAAAGAAACAGAAAAATGTTTATTTAATAATATTATTGACACTCTTAGGTCATAATAATGTTTAAAACATTTTAAAAGTTGTACACCTTCTTTTATTCATTTAATTTGTTGCTTATGTACACAAATCTTCAACTGAAAATCTTCATAAAATTTTATGACTTTCTATGTATAATTCAATTTAAAACGTGTTAATATCTCTTAATTTGTTATTTGCATTCAAACTTAAATATCAAAAATCTACAAATAACACTTTTCAGTATAAAAAGATTTATTTTATTGCTCTTCTTTAATCTGATTTATAAAATAAGGCCTGCTGCAAAGTTAATAAATATTAATTCATTTATTATTATTGGAACCAAATGAAGCAAATCATTTTATCGATTTAATTAAAAAAAATGTGTTTTACAGGAATAAAATTGTAGAAGTTTTCTCGAGATGCGTCTTGGCCTTTGGATTTAATTTATGTCACTTGTAAATATCTAATTAAAACTTACATGATTAAGTTGTTAAAAGTTTAATGAGGCTTTGACGATTAATAGAGACTGCTCTCAATGAGAAAACTTTTAATTATCTACACGAGATCAATTTGTTGCGTTAATAAAATAAATAAAGTTTTTGGATATACGAGAATGGAAATATGTTTGATTATTGCAATTAAATGAACAGAGAATTGATAGTTAACAAGCCTATTATAGATACTTGTAATAAAGAAGAAGGAATTGTCGTTAACAACTTCATTTGAGTGCGGAGAATTAAAGAAAAAAAGAAAAAATTGCGCCTGCAACTTATACACAAACATTTCCTTTTTCAGAAAATTTCAATGAAACTTGTCAAAGCTTTTACGAACAAGCTTACACAGGAATGTAATCTTCGTAGGAAGACTTGTAAAGTTTGTATTTTATTTGATGAACTTGAGACGACACGTCACTTTTCATGAAATCATTCGGATGTATATGAGACATCATCATTTAAAAAGAAAAATGCTTGGAATTCTCAGCTGCACTACGACGAGGTTATTGAAATTGACGAGTAAAAATTTTACTTACATAAATACAAAACAAACTTCTCCTTCTGTCAAATGTATTGGAAATTTCCTTAAGAGGAATGACGATTTTGAGAAGACGTTAAGCTGTATTATCCACGCGATTGACCGATCGATTGGTTGTTGGTAGAATCCACAAAGCCATACATAATAATTTAATCCATGTAACAATGAAGCAGCAGCCTTTGCACGAAGCAATAGGGATAAAGATTACAGTTATAATTCAGATTTTCCTTCTGAAGCATTCCGGGGTGTTGCAATAAAATTTGTGAGAGATTTTTATCTTTAAATACAACTTCGTTGATGACGCATTTGAAGAATGCAGTTCGTAGACATGTAAAAGTGTCAGGATCAATTAATCATAATAAAATGTAAGCTTTTATTTTTTTCCCCGTTTTTTCGTTTAATAATCGTTAAACGTAACAAATCTTGAAGTATCATGTGAGGTTCTCGTAATGGAATCGATAAATTTTATAGCTCTTCTTCTTCCTACAAGAAGAGGATGAATGTTCTATCTTTGTGACTGCACATATGCGCAAATCTTGTCTATATAAAGCTGATGGGAGATGAGTGCATTCTTTGCAGTTCAGTTTCACTCTTTAGAGAATCTTGTTGGAATAAAATAAAAAAATAAGAAATCTTGATAAATTCAGTTAAAATGTATCGAGTTCAATTATGGATTGTTGTGAGTTCTAACATTGTGTTTAAAAAAAATATAAAAAGGACATTAAAAAAACAATAAAAAATAAATTGAAAATTTTAGGTTTTTCTTGTGATACAAATCATGGTGAAAAATTCGGATGGTGCAACGACAGTGATTCAAAAGAAACAAAAAGGATCTGGTAATGAAGGTAAAGTTAGAGATAATTCATTCGCATCAAAAGCAGATCGTTTGTCTAATCTTTTACCATCTGAAACTGTGACCGAAGGGAAATATGTGCACGATGTAAATCGTTGGGCTTACAAACCTGATAATAGTGGAAAATATGTTCACAAACCGGAATGGAACGAGTACAATGGTATTTTCCATCCATCAAATGATTACCCCATTCAACAAATTAATCATTACGAGTTTTTAATTCAACTTAGGTGGTTATGGACCATTTAGAAATCCTTACGAGCACGATGGGATACCATATGAGCACGATGGGAGACCTTACGAGCACGATGAAAGGCAAATCATTAAAATAAAAAAAGTTATAAATCATTGGATGTTAAATATTAAATTGTATTATAGGATAATCGTTGATGACCCTTTCCGAGTGAACTGTTTCCAAGACAAACGACCGTCGATTTATCGAGAGTACGGAGCGCCACTTTTTAATTCCGTTTAAGTGTAAAGATGACTCATAATTTTATCTGTGATGTAAATAATAATTAATCGTGAGACTTGAATAAAGAATCTAAAAGCTCTTCAAGTTAACAAAACAAAAGAAGAAACTTTTTTCATTTCTTGTTATAAATTATAAGTAATCGATACGATTTACATATGAAGGGTAGAGATCAATGGATGAGTTTGACAAATATTTAGGACGTATTGTCATACGTTTCAATTTCAACCCACATCTCATGATGTGAACTCCACTGAACTCCATATTAAGTTTATTTATCTTCCCTCTCTATCTCTCTTTGTCTTTTCTTTTTCATTCATCAAATTTAAATTCAATGAGATCACATTATCAATTTACTGAGCGATATGGTATTGAAGTGAAATGTCAAATTGGAATAATAAATGTTGCTCATTTACTTATTTTTATTCTCCGACATTCACCTTTATTTTTCATACATAAAGTAGGTAGGCTTCTACATATATGTTAATAAATAATTAACACAAAATTGAAATTGGGCCAGAAATAAAGATTTCAAAATGTTTTTAATTGTATAATTTTATATCTCGTATGCTAACTTCACATGGAACTTCAATTAAACTTTTTCTCTTTCTTTCTTAATGTTACATGACTGACTGATGGTCGCATTCATTTGATCGAATAGATTGAATGTAAGAAAAAAATGGTCAAAAGTTGAAGAACTATTAAAGTTGTGTTGTAGTTGCCTCTTGTTACAAAATAATGCTCTCCTCAAAATGCTATTGAGATTGATGCTTGGGGACTAAAGTTAAGTAAAGTTAAGAGTGGGGTGCCGCCATGGATCGTGAATTAAAAGAAACAAGAAAAAAAAAGAAAACTAAGAAGACATTAAAATTATTGCAATTTTTACTTATTCTAATATTTCAAGCCAATATTAAGCTCTATAAATAAAGCGCAGACGAAACTCGTTAGTTGCAGTTGGTTTTGAAGTTCACATAGGCTGTGTCAGTGTGTCCCAATTATTTTCACAACAGCAACTCTTTAAAAGTTGAAAACGATTTAAAAGAAAGAAAACTTGAAATGAAGTCTTTGATTTTATTGATAAATACTTTTGTCGCTGTGACATTAACTTTTGCTCAGAAGCAAACTATTGATGACAACAAATATAGAAATATTCCAATCATTGCTTTAGAAAATAAAATCGAGCATGATGGATCTTTCAGATATTCATTTGAAAATGGCGATGGAACCAGAGCTGAACAGAATGGCGAATTAAAATATGTTGATAATGAAAATGCCGGTGAAGCTGTTCAAGGTGGATATTCTTATCAGGTTTGTAACATATTAAATAAAGTTATTAAAAAAGTGAAGGTAGATTTGAGTCGAGATGTAATAATTATCACAATTTTATTTTTTGTTTTAAAGGGTGATGATGGCAAAGTGTATTCACTAACTTACACAGCTGATGAGAATGGATACAGACCTGTGGGAGATTTCTTACCCACCCCACCTCCAAGTAAGTTAAAACTCGTTCAATTACTTCATCTTTCCTTGCTGTTAATAAAATTTATCTCTTATTTTTTACAAAGTACCTCCTGCAATTGCTAGAGCCGTTGAATACTTGAAAAGCTTGCCGCCACCAAAACAGTAAAGCAGCAGTAAAGTCATTGAAGATTTTGTAAAGTTCGAGAAAAATGTTGCTAGAAAGAGTTGTAAGCTGATCATTTTAAATGTGAATAAACTTCTCAGATGAAACAGAAAACTTAATTCGATTTCTCGCTTAACCTTTCCATTCACAATCGACATTGAAAATTGCAGCATACAATTATTGTCATGAAACGCTTGTTCATCGAATTGGTCTGAACTCGTGCGATGTCCGCATATGATGATGAAATTGGATTCACCGCAAGCGAGTCATTAAAAAGAAGCAAAAAAAAGAGTAAAATTAATATTTTGACATCGTTTCAAGTTGCTGTGGGATAATTCATGATTCAAGTGGTTTTGAGTAGTAACCCAATAGAGTGTGGGCAAACTTAACAGGCAATATCAGTTTCATGTGCCTATCTTTCACTTTCTTGCTGATTTTTTAAAAGCCTATCACTCATACTCAAAATTAGTGCACAGAATCAAGCGAATACTTATTGTAATAAACCCGCACATTTAGAAAAGTGAACGTCAATGGTAAATTTAACGAATATGTGTGAATGCTCCCGTATGAGCTTTTTAAAATCTGATCTATTGTGTTAACTCACTCCATGCCATGCTTTCAATAGGTCGTCGTTGTTTCTCTTATTATAAAATCAGAAAACAATTGAAAGAACTGTGGAGAAAATATTACCAAACAAGCCAAAGGTCAACATTTAAATGATAAATGGGTGGTTGAAATCGTTAATGCTGCATCGCAAAATTTCCTCCAAAAAAATGAATGATTGTCATTACAAAGTTGATGTTCGGATAAACCTCGAGCTTGCTGCGAAAATAAAAAGATCGCAACGCGTTTCAGATGAAAACATTTTAAAATTATATAAGATTGGTTACGTTTTGTGTCATCATCACTAAGTATATGGATTTTAGATGAAGAGAAAAATGATTTTTGAATTTTGATGCATTCGATAGTAATGGGACGGGATAGATGCCTAAAGCGAGACTTAAGCAACAGCTTCAAACATTATGATTAGGAGTGGCGCATGTCTGATCATACAAAATCGATCATATTAATAATTCACGAAAAGATTTATTAATTTTTAACAATAAACATATCAAATCAAATGCTTTTGCTCCACTCTTATTAGTTACATAAAATTTTAAAAAATAATGAAAAAGAGTCAATGAACTTGACTTTACAGCTTCCCATCTTCTTCTTCGCATCATCATCATGTTAAACATTATGTGCCATTATAGCTACTTATTTGAATTTTTCACATTATCTGTCATTTCTCTTTCGGAAGCTCTTCATAAGGTCACCGGTGCAGTTTCGATGTAACTTATATGGATTTTCTAGAAACGTCTTCTGGATTGAACTTTGTCCCATGTCCATTTCTGTTTAAATAAATTATGTAATAATTATTATTATTATTATAATGTAGAGCTGATTTGCATCTTTTTATGTTAATCTATTTACGATCATTCGTTTTAAGTGATGCTTTGTGTTAAAACATCAACGTTCGAATGTTTCTTATGCAATAAATGTTTCTTCTTGAACTACAATGGTTATTTATCCATTTCAAAATGTTTGGTGTACATAAAATAATGTTCAACATTGACAAATATTTTAAGGTGTGCAAGTTCACGTTATTTTCAGTTCCTTTTTTTATTATAATATTATTCTGAGTTAAACTAAAATTTTGAAAGTAATTAAACGAAAATATTTTACAGCTTACATGGGGTGACATTTAAATAAATCTTTAATATGCGACATAAAAATTGCAGCATAATATTAGTAAATAAATTAATTATTCATTGTTATTCAACATTTTGCGGGGTTGATTGAATTCGAAGACATCTAATTTGACTGTCAGCGTGAAAATTTTGTGTGCATATCGCTACGACACTTTTTTGTCGCTGTTATTTACACAAAACGCGTAAAGTAGATAGAGATGAACGAAATCTTATATAAAGACTTCATCATTTTAGTTTTTCTGCAGTCGAAATCGGTACTTCTTCGGAGACGTTTCTTTCTTACAATCGTAGTAGTTTCATACTAAGTTTCAACTAAAATGAAAGTTATAGTAAGTGAAGGATGTATTTAATTATCCTACAATCTTAAATAGCCAACATCTATTTATAAAAGATGTGAAAAAGATCAAAGTTTAAATGTGAAGATATCTAAGAAGAAAACAAAAATTAAATTATGAAATGTGATTTTAGATTTTTATGCTCGCACTTGTGCTGGCTGTAAGTGCTAGGCCACAAGAGTATGAAGATTATGAACAACAAACAGCACGGCCTGCTGCAAGGAACCTACCACATCAAGGATATCACCAACAACAAAAATCGGGAGATCGTGAAACGTCAACATGGATTCCAATTATTCAATATGACAAACAACAAGGAACTGATGGAAGTTATCAGACACAGTAAGACATGAAGAAAATTATTTTGAAAAGAGATGTCAATAATATTTTATATTTCAGTTACGAAACTGGAAACAATATCTTAGCAGAGGAAAGTGGATACCTTAAAGACATCAATGAAGATAATCCTGCCGGAACTCTTGTACAGAAGGGATCGTACAGTTATGAAACTCCTGAAGGACAGGTAAAAATGAATAAATTTACTGATCTCAAAAAACAAACTTTAAAGATTTCATTTACAGATCATCAACGTTGAATATCAAGCTGATGAAAAGGGTTTCCGTGTTCATGGAGGTAAAATAAAAACTGCAAATAAGAAAATGATAAAGTAATTTCTTAATCATTCCTAAATTTTGCAGATCATCTCCCCACACCACCACCAGTCAGTCCAGAAATTCAAAAGGGACTTGATTTGATCTATGAAGGTATTAAACTTCAAGAAGAACGTCGCAGAAACAATCCAAACTATGCTGCTGACAAAGCTGAACGTGATCGTTTGAACTACTTGGGACTCTATGTTGGAAATTAAAAATATTTTAAATCAATGAACTTTTTTTGATTTTTGTTTATATTTTCTTCTTAAAAATTAAGACTGTGATTTATTTCTTTCTACATTCATCTTTTTCAAAGAAATAAAAATATTTTTCAAAGTTTAAAAAATAACGTTCGAAATAAATTTGAAAAATGTAAAATATTTGCTTCTTACCTTTCAGTAATTGCTCTAGATGGGTACGCAACTTTTTGTTTTGACGTACAAAAATTATTATTTTTGAATATTTCTTCTTATATAATTATGGTACATAGCTCAGTGCGCGGATTGAAAGTTGATTGGAGATGATAAACTCGTTCAGATATTTACGATGCATACCAAATATTCGTTCTTCATTCTATCTTTCTTTCAATCAAAGCAAAAATTTTGCAACGGAACACCAAGGTTTGTCAATTTCCTGTTTTTTATTCAGATTTGAAATTAATTAGAATATAATTTCTTACTAAAAAGATGGGCCTTTAAAAGTTTTGAAGAAAAAAATAGCCAACAATGAACTGATGCCAGATGAACATCAAATGAAAGTGGTTGAAGACTTGCAATATCTCTACGAGGAAACGAAAGATTATGAACCTTTAAGTTCCGGAATCGTAAGTTGGTTTGCCTTGAACAAGAAGAATATAACATCAGATATTAAAGGATTATACATCTACGGATCGGTTGGTGGTGGAAAAACAATGTTAATGGACATGTTTTTCGATTGTTGCAAGGTGTGTTGTGCAGTGATCTTGAAACTATTTTTAGTTTTACTCAGTTCTACGACTCTTTCTATTTATAGATCGAAAAGAAAAAGCGCGTACACTTTAACTCATTCATGACTGATGTTCATAAAGAAATTCATAAAATAAAACAGCTTCAAGTGCGCGATACTACATCGACAAAACCTCAGCCATTTGATCCAATAGAGCCAGTTGCTGAATTAATTAAAGAAGACGCTTATTTGATTTGTTTTGATGAATTTCAAGTGACTGATATTGCAGATGCTATGATTCTAAAGAGACTTTTCACCAGTCTTTTCGACAAAGGCGTGATTGTAGTTGCTACAAGTAACAGAAAGCCTGATGATCTTTATAAAAGTGGATTGCAAAGAAGTAATTTCCTTCCATTTATTCCAATTCTGAAAAATCATTGTGATGTTCGTGCTCTTGAGTCTGGTATTGATTATCGTTCGACAAATAAAGGCGAGGGTGAACATTACTTTTTGTAAGTTAAAGTTTTTCTTCTTTTCTCTTAAAGAAAATTTATGAAATAATTTTTTCTTCATTTAAAGGACTTCAGATCCGGATTCGGAATCAAAAGTGAAAGCAATCTTCAAAGTTCTTTGTAGTCAAGAGAACGATATTGTCAGGCCTAAAACTTTCACACATTTTGGAAGAAATATTACATTCGAAAAAACTTGTGGACAAGTTCTTTTCACGACATTTAATGAATTATGCGATCGTGCTTTGGGTGCTAGTGATTACTTGCAATTAGCTCAGTATTTTCACACAATCATCATTCGAGATGTTCCACAATTGAACCTTAAACTTAAATCACAAACTAGACGCTTCATTACTTTAATTGATTCACTTTATGATCGTAGAATAAGAGTAAGTAAAAAATCCGGAAGACGATGAATTAAAATAATTAACTTTGATTGTTTCTTCAGATTGTTATTGTGTCGGAAGTGCCACTTAATTATTTGTTTTCGAATGTTGTTCCTGATGGAATGGAATTGAGCGATGAACATAGGTCGTTAATGGACGACTTAAAATTATCAAAAGATTCGGTAATTGTTTAATAAATTGAAATGTCTGTACTTTGATAATCTTTTAATCATTTCAGGCTGATTTATCTGCAAATATTTTCACTGGTGAAGAAGAATTGTTTGCATTCGAACGGTAAAAAATTAATTTCTATCTAAACAAGTTTTTAAGTTGCATTCATTGCAACTTCCTTGATATTTCCTCTCTTCTAATGAATTGCTGTTTGCAAACTTTCTAAAACTATTAAAATGTCTCGTTTTTCTTTCAGAACAAAGTCAAGATTGACGGAAATGCAAACAGCTGATTATTGGAAGTTATGGTCAAAACATCATTAAAGCTTTCTTCATTTTGGTTGCTTGTATCAGATTTACTAAACTAATTAAATGAAATGTTCAAATTTATGAAAATTAATCAAAATAAAAAGTTCTGTGAATTAAATTTAACAAAATTAAAAATTTCGAAAATTTTCTTATCACCAGATGTTTAGATTAGAGAGAAGTCACTGTAGATCGTGAACTTTTTTTAGCCCCGCACGTTTGTTTTTCTTCAATTCGTAAAATGAACAAATACCTTGTAAATCAGCCTGTTCCCTTTGGTCAGTATTACAATAAGGCTATTATTAAAAACATGCATTATAATTAACTTCAATTTACAGACGAAACATGGTTCAAAGATGTAAACATAAATTTGCGTGGCCTTGAAGCAAAAATCAAAACATTGTCGCAATATAAAGTTTCAGATACCGAAAATCGTATTGCTTGGGCTTTAAAAGCAATGACATTAACCGACTTAACAACACTTGCTGGAGATGATTGTAAATCTAACGTCGAACGTTTATGTATTCGTGCTTGTTACCCTTTAGGAATGCATTCGATGAATATCAATGAACGTGATGAATTCCTGAAACAATTGCACGTCGCTGCCGTTTGTGTTTATCCAACTAAAGTGAAAGATGCTTTCGACACACTCTCGTCACTTCATAAGATTGGTGACATTCATATTGCTGCTGTTGCGACTGGATTTCCGACTGGGTTGTATCCACTGGAAACAAGATTGAAGGAAATAACTTTTGCTATTGAAAATGGAGCAACTGAAATTGATATTGTAATAGATCGAAGTCTTGTTCTCACTAATCAATGGCGGAAATTGTACGATGAAGTTGTAGAAATGAGAAAAGCTTGCGGAACTGCCGCTCATATGAAGACAATTCTAGGAATTGGTGAATGTGGAACAATGACGAATGTTTATATTGCTTCAATGATTTGTATGATGGCAGGAGCTGATTTTATTAAAACATCAACAGGAAAAGAAACGGTAAATGATGATGAAAATGAAATTTCCTCATGAATATATTTTTAACTATGATCTCAAGGTCAATGCAAATCTTCCCGTTGGATTGTGCATGATTCGCGCGATTCAAGAGTTCAAAAGACGAACTGGCGAAAATATTGGACTTAAGCCAGCTGGCGGTGTAAGAACAGTAAATGACGCCATCGACTGGTTGATTTTAATTAAAATGACTTTGGGCGATGAATATTTATGTCCTCATCTCTTCCGATTCGGTGCTTCCGGTTTGCTTGATGACATCGAAAAGTTTCTTGTGAAGGAGCTCGTTAACAAAAAGGTGATCGAATAAATAGGAACAGATAAATTTGTTTTATTCTGACTCTCTTATATCGAATATCACAAAGAAAAGTTCAAATAATGTTAAAGAAAATAAAAATGATTTGTTAAAGAATTTTAAAGCCTCCATCAGCCATCGATGAATATTTAACAACACGAAATTTCTTTTTGTCGTCATAATATCCATAAAATCCAAAAACATTCCCTTGTTCATCCTTCTCTTCGTGTCTTAACTGTCGATTATCGCTAAAATGTCATTAAAGTGTTAGTTTTTATAATTCAACTTATTAGATTAAAGCTTCGGTTGAGAGCATCAAAGATCGTCATTTAATTAAAAAGAAAAGAACATTTTGAACGATCGAAAAAGTCACATGAAGATGCAAAGAATTTTAAGTCACAAAGTTTGTGGTAATTAAACCAAATTTTGGGGTTTTTTCTGTCCAAAGACAAAATCAATTCATGCGAGAAAAAAACTAAAATAATTTTGATTTTTTTTTCTACATTCATGTGACAAATTCCACCTTTCGTTTTAATTTGTAAATTACCCTTTTCCCGTATCGTAACCAAATTTATAACTTGCTGGTCCCTTATGTCCTGAGGAAATGTGATGAGTGAGTTAGATATTAGTTTGATTAAAAGTCGATACAGATTAGCGACATTAGTAACTACCATGCATTTGAAAATCTAAACGGGAAGCTGGTGCACTGATCTCTTCTGACTCGTTTTCTTCATCGTCGTTATCGTTTTTATGATCATCTTGAACGCGCTCGTCTTCCGCTTCTTTGCTGCTTATTTCTTCCGATGACGACGTTTCATATTGAGTGGGTTCGCTTTCACCATCATCGACAACTTGTTCTTTTGAATTATCATTCACTTTTGCCTTTGGTGGCTTTTTTTCTTTACTCTCGGTTTCTGAGTATTTCTTACTTTTTCTTGCTTTCATTGTATAATAATTTGGTTCATCTTGATTGTCTTGTGGTGGAAACATGTCAACAAACTGAGGGTTTTCGTCAGCACTTGGTCTGTACACGTCATAAGAATCTCTTTTTTGATTTTCTATACTTTTTTCGGTATTTTTTGTATATTTTGGTTGGAACATTTCGCTCGTATGTTCCATTAATATTAATGGCCCGGTGTATAAAAAAGGGCTCTGCTTGGAAAGCTGACTTATGATGTGTGGAGGTGGATAATAATGATGAACAAAATATTGTGAGACGCTTGATGGATGCGGAGCCACAAGCTCTGTTCTAAGAACACTTTCTGAATGTTGTTGTTCATTCATTGGCACTGGTGTTGTTATCTGAATATTATCTGCTGTTCTCAATATAAATCCATAAGTGCAATGAAGAAATAAAACAAAAAGCTGTTGAAAAATTGACACATTTAATCACTTTTATCCTTTTAAAACAAAATTAATTTTCTCTTCCTACCGATATTGAAAACATTTCTTATTTATTATTTGAGAATTAAAGAAAAAGAAATGAAACTAAGTTAAACCACCTTTCTTGTTGCTTTGTCACTCGATTACTGAACCGACTAAGACTTTACGCGTTTTATTTATAAAGAAAAAACGTAATCAAACGGAAAATATGAAATACTCTTGCGATCGGAACTGAATTGCAAAAAAAAAGTGAATCTGGTTTTATTTGGAAGCATAAATTATGTATTATGTTGAAAGAAAAGAGCATGATAAATGTTTATATTTTTCTATACATAAGTAGGCTCGTGAAGTGGTGAAGAAAAGAAATACAAAAAAATCTAACAATTAGAGGAAATTGAGTATATCAGTTACGCGTAGGGCTAGCAAACATCAAGTTTTGTTGACCCATATGGAGATTACTTT
The DNA here is from genome assembly GCA_900005825.1 of Clunio marinus. Classification (NCBI taxonomy): domain Eukaryota; kingdom Metazoa; phylum Arthropoda; class Insecta; order Diptera; family Chironomidae; genus Clunio; species Clunio marinus. Next base: position 238,092 of record CVRI01000054.1, read on the forward strand.
TGAAATGTTTAAACCTTCATTTAAAGAGTAATCCATTTTTCATTTTTTTGCTTTGGTTTAAGTTTAGTAACAATGTCGGTCAACTTGTTCAATGTTGTCGTAATCTATTTGTTTTTGTGAGCATTAAATCACCGAAGTCGTTGAAACCAAAATAAGATAACAAATTTCCATAAGTATCATTACGAAGAAAGTGAAATTGCGTGACTTCTCAACGATCTGTTCGTGCTTTCATCAATTCTCTCATTCTTCTCTTTTTCAAGTTTTACTAATTGCCAACTCGAATCGAATCTTTTAAAACCGCGATAACTCGATTACGTAAGATCGTCTAATAAGACATGTCAGAAATGAGAAAAGAAAAGGCATGAAGGTATTGACATTCATTTGTGTAACATAAATCTCAAAGATACAACGAGAATGTCGCATTTCTCATTCAATTCCGTTTCCTTAATTAAATTAAAACTTGTTTATGCAGTGGTTCTTTTAAAAATAAAAAGCATTTTATATTAAATTCGTTTTCAATATTATTTATTGGTGGATTAAATTTGCACGAATAGTCTTGGAAATAATTTGATTTCATTGATAAAATTCCAATTTCAATCAATTTCGATTTCCATCGTTTCAATTAATTTTCTTGCTTATAATTTAACTTAAAAATTAAAAATTATCAAATTTAACAGGACAGACTTTTAAAAGCGATCAGGATGATTATTCAGCTCGTCAAGTAATCGTTTTTCAATGACTGGTCTCGATATTCGGTCAAGCAATGTGTTGCAACTGACAAACACGGGTTTCTTCAAACGTTGCGATATATTCTTGGCTAAATCAACTGATTCTGGTGCTTCTGTGTTGATGATAGACATTGAGACACTTTCTTGATCAGACGTTCTTGAAGGAAATCCCAATCCTAGTCCCGAAAGCAATTCTTCATCCTTTTTTCCAATGTAAATAAAAAGCGAGTCATGCATTTTCAGAACACGATATTTAAAGGATTGTCCTGACACGTCTCCAGAGAAACTATGTGAACTGAATGCCGATTCTACTGTTGACATTATAAGGATGATATTTAATAATAATTGGCTTAAAGAAGACTTGAGAATTTCTTTTGAAAGAAAATTAAAATGATAAACAAAATTATAAAGTTAAGAATAATTGCAGAACAAGAAAAACACGAAGAGAATGTCGAAAAAACATTCGAAAACGTTTTCGAACGATGTTCAAAAAATTTAAAGTCGTTATATTTATATCGATTATTGTGATAACAAATAATTTTTTGTTATCAGAAGAAGTGATTAGGTATTCTTGTGAAATACTTAGCATATTTATGATATAAATAAAATCGCTAAAAGTTTGATATAAGAAATAAGAAGATATTATTAAGGTTAAATTCTGAATAATTAACATTTAATCTTAGGTGCGCGCTTAGAAAATTGTGTATTAAGAACTCATCGTTTCCATACGTGTAAATGAAAAATATTTTTGAACTTGACATGAATGTTCTCAAAAGGATCATTTTTCAATTTCAAATTTAATTTAACATGACCTTTCAGTTTCCACTGACTGATTTTATTCTTTGCATAAAAATATATTTGAAAATGGAAATTGTCCCTTTTTTTATGTATAGTTTCCAACATCTACACAACAAGTGAATGTTTTCAATTTGTAAAAAGAGAAGATGAGATAGATCTACATGAAATAGGGCAAAACACAAAAGGCAGGTTTTTATTAGTTTTTATTTGATATTAATCGACCCTGTTTCTATTTCTCTTCACCGAATCTCTGTGTAAAATGTCACAAGGATCTTTATTGCATTGTTCAATTGTTCGCATCCCTAACATAATTGCTATAATATGTTTTATTAAATTTCTAAACACTTTCCAGCCATTTATTATTTATTTGTTTGCATATGATTTGACTCGGATATACTCAAATGATAAGCATTTAATTCGACTTTTATTAAATTCATGATACTTAAACAGAGGGGATGTTTTATTAATGTTCGACAAGTGCAGTTTAATTAAAAAAGTAAATAAGAATGATTTCTCGTATTTGATGAGATGCTTTTTAAATCTTGTGTTAAAAAAAGGATGGGAGGTTTCACATGTTATGGAGTGTTTATGTACAAATGTATTTAAAAAGGTAGTAAAAATATTTCAGAAGAGATGCCTATGTAGACTTTTATGTTTCTTTTTTTAATTAATATAAAAGTTGCAATCTGAGAGATAATAAGTAGATTGATTAAATATACCTAAATAAATCTAACAAATCGTCGATGCAAAAACATTAATTATGCTATTCAGAATATATTTTTTTCATATTATTTATTATAATTTCAACATTTTGATATGACTAAATTCGTAAATGAAACTCGTTAAGTTTTAATTCTACTCTATTTTATAATTAAATATAATTATCTAAATCAAATAATAAATAAAAACACACAAACTTCTGTTATGGTATAACAAGAATCATAATAAATCATAATAATTAAGATATTTATGAGTTGAATCTTCCGTTTTCTTCCTTTTGTATCGAAAGAGTCAGCTGAAAGGGTTTTTAGTTGTAAAAAATATCTACATTTAATATCATATCGACTTATCTTTACAACATCTGAAACAGTAGCCATAACCATTTTATGGTGCGTGTTCTTTATAATTATTTGATGTTTATTTCTTTCGTTTGCTTATTTTCGGTTTTAACTTAATTAATTTTTCTTTCTTCAACATTTTCTGAAATTAATTGCTTACATAATGCTCCCGCCATTTTCACCCATTTCTATTTTTATTCACGGAGCCTTTCATCGCCCATCATTGAGAATGGAATCCTTTTGAATGCTATTTTGATATTTTTTTAATGTTAATCGAGGGAAAGGGTTAAAATATTTTTAATTAAATGTTCATTGAGCTTCAAGAAACGCAATTATAAACCCTAATAGTCAGAATTAAAACTTTGAGTGGTGCGAAACGGTTGAAAGAAATCAAATAATCAAGAAAGTTCATTACGACTCCCTTTCTCTTCTTAAAATCTTAAAGCGATGCGAAAACTTCGACTTAAGATAATACAAAAGGTTCAAGGAACAAAGGGATAAATATCAAAGATTTTCGGCAGAACAAACACTCAAAATGGTGAGCATGATAATTTAGCTACAAGCAAAGATGCATCGAAAAACAAATTTTGAAGTTGAGAATTCATTTGGCTTAACCAATGAAGTGAATTCACACACATAAATTTACTACAGAACTGCCAAAAAACAAGAAAGGGATTCCTGAAGGAAGAATAAGAAGTTTTTGAAACAACAAATTTTCAAGGAAACTGATGTATCAGAACCGCGATTAAGAATCTTTTTATACTCGGCAGCGATTATAGCGAAACGAGGCAGCAAAAACATTGGAAAAACATAAATTTCCTGCATTTGAAGATTTGGGCAAACCAGATATTGATTTATGTATCAAATTTTCGATAAATGTCACAAAATTCGCTACGATATGATTTTCGATGTTTTATCATTCATCTATAAATTAAACGTAAAAACCTCTTTCAGTTTTAATCTAAAAGGAAATTATGGTCAGCCGAAAGCATTTATGTAAATTGAAAATGTGGATTCTTTTTTTTCTCCTTTATTTTGTGTATGTGGGAACGTGGGAAAGGGTCGCATCTTATTCAATTTGAAACATTCTTAAAATACCGCACAACTTTTTTTTTCTTTTGCGTATTCTCTGGGTTAATCATTTTGAGCCTCAGCTAGCTACTTTTGGAGAACAAGAGAAAATAAAAACAACAAACGAATCTTCTACTGTGTTACTGTTTGTTTTAGCGACGGAGTGGCAAGTTCTGTTTTTGACTTTAAATAAAAATGCATGTTGGTAGAATGAAGGACAAACGAGTGAACTAAAATTATTTCACAATGCCAAAAGTTTAGGTAATTAAATATTTTCACAACAAAAAAAGGATGGAAAAATAACAAACGCGATAGTTAAAATTTTAAACAATGAAAACTGCAACGAACAAAAAATTGACAAACTTCAAAGACGTTGAATAAACAGATAAATTCCAATATGATGAGAAACTAACAAGACACACATCATATTTTAAAATATTTTATAAGATTCTTCATCGGTCATTTCAGTTGTGCCATTTTCCATCCTCTTACCATTGCCGACTTAAAATATCGTCAAAAAGAAAAGAAAAAAATTACCGCGCGAACTTTTAAACATTTTTGTGTTTTATGTTGCGATACAAACAACTTCAGAAAGCTCTTTCAGTTGAGAAAGAACTGATGAAAACTTAAATGAGTAGATATTGAATAAGAAATGTTCATTTTTTAACTTGTTTCTCTCCTTCTTGCAGTTTTTCTTTAAGGATTCTTCGTATGCTTCAACAAAGTTTGGTCGGTGAATTTAAACTTTGTTTTAATGTGAATGTTAAATTGTTTTTGTATTTTAATAGCTCTTTTATACCCAATTTTTTCTTCTCTTATTCGTGTTTCTTTTATTCGTTTTCGTTCGTGTGCTTTTGATGTATACCGCGAAAAATGCAGGATTCAAATCGGTATTGATCGTTTTCGTATCGGCGGTTGATTGTCATTTGGAGCTTCAAGTTTTGTAATGATCATTGTATTGAATTTGCTCATTCGCTTTTCCCTTTGATTCATTGGAATCTCGTTTTGCTTCTCTTCTGGTTTTATTTTGCTTTTTTCTTTTTTATTTTTTTAAAAAAGAAAAGAGAGAAAAAGTTGTTTAAGCGACAACAAATGCATTTATGAAAATGACGTCACATGTGATGTTTTCTTTCAATTTCATTTAAAACTGACATGATTGAAACTTTCTTTAAAGTCTTCACAATGCGCGCATGAAATGTAATAAAACCTTAGTTAGTAATGACTGTGGAGATAATTTAATGATTAGTAAGTGAAACAAGAAATTATCTGCTTTAATAGATAAACATTTGCTATTACCTACCTGAAAGTTGAAAAGTCTAAGACTTTGCTTTATATGTAATTAAAAGTTTTTTTTATGATTTAATTGAGCATTCACATTCGTTTACGAACATCTCATTTTATATTGTTTTATAAGAAAGCGTTTCATCCGATATCTCCTTAGAAAATGTTCATAATCTAGTTTGAAGAGAACACCTTAATGAGTTTTAAACATTTTCATCTAATTAAGCGATACAAATTGATTGTTTAAAAAAGAAAAATCAAATTCAAAAGCGCATAGAAATTGAGATATTTTAGATTTCTGAAAATGATATTAAAGACTTTACCATTTAAAAGAAGTTAAGTTGAATTATTGAAAAGTAAGAAAGAAAGCATTGAATGTGCACAATAAACGAGGGAAATTAAATAATGCGAAAAGTCAAATTGAGATAACACCTTATAAAAAAGATGTGACAGATCAAAGGTTCTGCCTTCCTAAAGAAATCGAAACAATGACCGCAAATAAGTTTAACTTCATTGTCTTTTTTTTGAAACATAAAAACATAAGATAGATTAAAGATAAGAAAGCATAAGAAAAAAAGGCCAAAGAAAGAGCGTTTTGCCAACAAATTGTGAGTTGAAACATGTTCATGGTTGTGTTTCTTTCAACACCAAAACACCAAACATATTCCATAAAATAATTAAAGAAAAGAAAAATCCAAAACCGTTTATAGAAACATCAAGATTTATGTTCACTTTTCCCTCCTTTTTCCTTTTGTTTCTTAAATTATTTCCTTGCCTTTTGACGTGTCACATGGCCTCAAAATATCTAATGGGAGGAAAATAAACAATTTAAAACAACGTGCGCTTCGTGAGTCATCAACAAAACCGTGCAGTTCACGAAAACAACAAATTGTGCGTTCAAATAACACTTATCCAATTTTCTTCGAAAACAAGATTAATGTTATGACTTCGCGCGATGACTTTGACGCATGAAAAGCCATTAGATTACATAAACATCAAAACATTGGAATAAATAAGAAACGAATCTCCTGTTTTAGTTTTGTACAACAAATCGTCTTACAGAATCCAAGGGAAATTCATTCAAAGTAAGATGAGACGGTAACTTATGCTCAGCAATTAATTTCACATCAAGGTTTCCGATACAGATAACTGTCGACACGTGTTATTGAATTATTTCATCTTACTAACATGGATTAAACTTTAATACCAACTGTCTTCGTCCCCTTTTTAAAAATGTCATTTTATTAATACTCTGCATTTAAATAGATCATAAATTATAAGTCAAGGTTTGTCTGGTAATCTCTTACCAGTTGCGTTATTAATTTTTCTTTAAATCACCTAAATTAGGAATGATTTTAATAATGAATTTTGTGAAACTTTAATTTATTTATTTCAATTTTAGTTACATTGATAGTTATTGAAGGTTCAATCCAATAAATTTTAAGTACGTAGTTTATTCCTTCTTATCTATTTTTAGTATGTTAAACATCTTTGGAGAGCAACAGCAACGCACACAAAAATGTTTTAATTTATTTCCAATCCACAGGGGAAAGAATCGTAGAATCTATTTAGGTCTTCTTTCCCGTCTTCGGTTTTAATTTTACGACCTTTTTAGCATAAGAAAATAAAATCATTAAAATCATTTAAAAAGAAATTAAGAAAAACACCAATGATGATTAAAATTCCATTGACGTAATCTCCATAAATTTCTTGAAACTACTGTCGCTCTTAATTTTTATTTCTTCTTTAGAGATTCAACACGAATAGATTTGAGGTGCACTTTATGAGACCCCCGATGACATTTATTCGTTTACTGTTGATGGTACTAAATATAATTACGTGGTTAAACAGTTTAGTTGGAAACATTTAAGATTATCCATTTTCAAAATGTGTTTTGTGATCGAAGATCAGCACATAAAAGTTTGTTGTACTCGTCGACTTTCCTCTGAGCTTCAATTTTAACTGTTGAGAAGTCGCATTCCTTTGAGAGTAGAGTAGAGAAGATGATTATAAGATTTATATGTGTAGAGATTATTTAATGATTGAGACAAAACTCACCGAATTCAGTTCGTCAACAATTCGCTGTAACAATTTGTTATCCTTTATGAAATCATTAAGCTTCTCTTCCATGTGTTGAATTTGACGATAAGTTTCATTGTTTCTCAAGGACTCCTAGAGAGAGTGATAAAGTAATTGAAAGCACTTGATTCGATCAATTCAATTCACCTTAATTGCTTGATTGCGTCGCTCAGAGTCTTGAACAACATTCTCTGTCACCCGTTTCTTGTCTTTCAATTCTTGTAAATTTGTCGAAAGTTCTTCATACTTCACCGCATATTCATCGCGTAAAACATTCAAATTATTAAATTTCTGAATGTCTTCGAGTAAATTCTTTTCATCTTGACGCAAGTCATCCAACTGTTTCATCATTCGCTTTTCCAAAATCTTGAGCTGCTTCAACTGTACTTGTAGCTTGCTGTATTCTTTCAACAACCCGCTGTGTGAGTTCAAGTCGTTGTTTTCATTGAAAGCCGATGAGTTGATTTGTATGTTGCTAGTAGAAAATTTTGAATTAACTCCTTGTAAAGTTATTTGTTCAATCAAAAATGTTATTTGATTCTTCAATGATTCAACATCTGTGAAGATAAAAATTATTTTAAGATATTAAAAGAGAAAACTTTTTAATTTTCAAAGATTGTCAACTTTGTTTTTCTTTCGCCATTTGAATTTGAAATGTTTCCATGAAGTTTGTCATCATTTCGTCACGTTTCTTTAATTCTTTATACTTGATGTGTCTCTCAGTTGATCCTTCGTCTAAATCTTGTTCAACTTGTTGAAGATTATTTCGCTTCTCTTGCAATTGATCAGATAAAATCTTTAATTGTTTATTTATGCTCGTAATTGCTTGATTGTTTGTTCTGACTTCGTTGATCAATTTCTCTCGCTCCTGAGCTGGTGTCAAACGATTTGTTTCTTCATTCTTAAGTTGATTTCGTTTTGCAGTCGTTTCACGCAATTTTGAATGCATTTTTACAGCTTCTAACCGTGCTTGAGAGTTAATCACAGCGGCGCTCAACTTTTCTTTTTGCTTTATAAAACTTTCAATCTTTTCATGAATTTCAGCATTTTCAGCTTTCAACTTTTCACACAACAATTGATGTTCACGATATCGATTTTGCTCATCAAGACTTAATGAATAAATAATTTCATTCATTTTTGTCTTCTCATTTGCAATTGCAGATTCAAGTTGTTGATTTTGTGACTCTTTATTTTGTCGTTCTTTGAAGACATGCTCCAACTCATTTTGCATTAATTCATTCTTTTCACGATAAACGAGAGTTTCATTTTGTAACTGCTGTCGTGTTGCGCCTGTTGATGAACTATCCAAGGCTAAGTTCATATCAGAAAGTGTCGACTGAAGAACTAAATTAATAAATTGTGTTTTAAAACATGATAAGAAAGAAGACGACGCATCAATGTACCTGAAAATTCCTTCGCTTGTTCCCTCACTTTTTTTTCATACAACTTCTTAGCAGATGTTTCTCGTTCCAAATTCTTTCTTTCTTTATCGAGCTTCTCAGTTTCAAGAGCGATTTCTTGAATTTTTGATTGGAGTAACGCCATCCAATATCGTTTGTCTTTAACCTGCCGCATGCCGGAAGCGGTTCCCAATCTTCCTTGTGCCGTTGATAAGCCTGACAAACCTTGCTGTGTGAGCGGACGATCAACAAGACCCTAAGACAGTCAAAAAAGATTAAAAAGTTATCTTTAAATGTAATTTAATTACTTTTAACAACCTTTTGGGGTATTCCAATATTTTTTGCTGTTCCAATTCTTGTTCCATAACCAGACAACGCGCTCAATTTCGACGCAGTTCCGATTCTTCCACTTGATGCTGATGACATTTCAGTGGATGGACCACGACGGGACATCGGTCGACTTGATGGTGGACGAGATATTTCCATTTCTTAGAAGTTTAAAAAATCTTTTATTTCTTCAAGAGCTTCAACTTTGTTGACGTTCAAAAGCGTTGACATGGAGATATCGATTTTTAAGCAACTTTTTTTTGGGTTGAATGTTGACTTGAATTGTTGTGGAAATCATAAAATAAAATGTTCGCATTCACTTTTAGTCTCGAAATTGAATATTCAACAATTTTCAACGAATGAATTTTGTTATTTTAATCTAGACAGAATGATAAATATTTTATTAAAAAATAGTAAAAGATGTCAATGTTAGTTGTCTGTGATTCTAATCAACCTGTATCATCTTTTTTCCACAAACCTTTCGATATATCAATTTTTTTCTTGTTGTATTTCTTTCTCCTATTCGTATCTTTGATCTTCTCTTTCGTAAAAGCTATCATTAATTAAAATTTGATTGAATTATTACCACCACATACTTATTTTAATACGGTGGTAAAACAAACCATAAACGAAATGAAACAAAATGAATCGAAGACGGAAGAAAAATTAATATTTGGTCTCGTTAGCACAAGACAACCAACAAGCAACAAGGGAATGAAAGAGAGGGAATTAATAGATCAGTAAGCTGAACGTAGATGGTTTCTATGAAACAGCTTGATAAGCATCTGATGGACACACTCTTGATATTATTAAATTAATTTCTTCTCTTTTTGAAACAATCCCGAAATATGTTAAGATCGTTTGAAACTATTAATTCCAAATCGAAAATCACGGCGCACACCGTGAGAGTATTTTGAATTCCATTGACTTTCAAATATTGAAAATTCAAATTAATGTCGCTCGAGACACGATTTTTTACAACATCATTTTTCAAGGAGAGTTTTTGTTGAGAACATCTTGACCGGCGCTGCAATTAATCATAATTGACAATTATTTCGAATCATTACGAGATTTCACGAGAAAGTTATTAAAATTCTTTCGAAATCCGTCGGGAGGATGTCGCAACAGACTTGTTCCTGTTTTAATTATCTTGCGTTGTGTTCATGAAGTCACCAACCACTCAACAACATCTTGCATGAGTTTCCTGAAGTCTCGCGGAAATCGTTAAACATTTCTCAATGCTACCACTCTAATTCAATTTACCAATAGACAAATCTCCACTGTGTCAGGCAGTCTGATTAATGACTCGGGGGCGAAAACATTAATCATGAATCTTTACTTTAAGATTTAAATTGAAGTCAGTTGTGCGCAGTTCATGTCCAACAAACGTGCTTGTATTTCAAACTAATTCTTGTTCCAATTTTAAGCTCATGATGATTGTAAACGAACAATAGTAAAATATTTAACATAAAACATAATAAAGAATTAATTAATATATTTTTTGTTATTAATTGCATATTCATTTTTCCGTTTAATGATAATGATATTTTAAACTCTAACCTAAAGTGGAGTAATAAATTCCCATTAAAGTATTTCTTCAATGAATTTTTATTTCATTTTTTTAAACTTTTTGTGAAAATGAATCTAGCGAATCGCTATTTCATGTTAAATCACATTGTTTGTTGAAATTAAGCTTATTAAACAAAAAAAAAGTGTAGAAAATGTAATTAAATATAATTTCGTAATGAGATTTTTAAATGCATCAATTTTCTTTGAAACGAGATGTTTTTATGTTTGTCATAATATTATGTGCATGCATTTCAATATTTATGAGATAAAAAGTCGTTCTAGTTATTAGGAATTAAAGTTTTTCCCTTTGACGAACTTTAAAGCAATTGCAAAATGGTGAAGTTTGATAAGAAAAAATATTTTGGAGACATTTTCTTAGTTAAGTAAGTTTGATTACAAAAAATATTTGTTGATGGATATCTTTGATAATTTATCAAACAATCTCTTAATGGATAAATAAAAGTAACAAAAATTCTTGAAATATCACTCAAACTACATTTTACCATTGCCAGACTAGCATGAGCAGAAGATTTGCTAGACAAATGTGTTTCAATATACTGAAAATCATTCTCGTATGTATACATGTTAGGACAATACGAGAAATTTCATTAAAATACCCTTTTTGAATGTAAGGACGCGTTGGCATATCGACTTTCTGAAAAAAAGAGCATGAAATAATGAAAGGGATGTTTTCGGTTTCACTTACATAAATTTCATATGCACAAAAGTCATTCAGAAGTTTAATAAAACGAAACTCAAGATAATAAATTATCAGCACAATGGCATGAAGTTGGGACAGAAGAGTCGCCATTTTGTGAAGTTTGGCGCAAGAATGATGACAACACCTTAAATTGATGAAAGTAAACTGAAACAAGCGACAATTATGTCAGGTAATTATTTTAAATGCAGCATTTCTTACTGAAAAAGAAGTTAATTGACATATCAACTCAAAACTCTTATCCAAAGATAAACATAAACGACAAATTTGCTTAAAATAGAAAAAAAGAAAATAAATTTTCCGCAGTAGTCATTCTATTTGTGGAAAGTTATAAAAATAAGCATCTTTATAGCATAACGTCTTTTGTCAAATGAGACAAATTAAGGCACAGGTTGTGACACTTCATAAACATAAATGATTTTTTAATTAGAGTTTTTGTTAGATGTGAAACGCCACATAATTGTCATAAATCATATTGTTGACAAGAATTAAGAAGCGAGAAATATGAATGATGCCTTAATTTCATGTAAATAATATAAATAAAAAAAGGAAGAAATGAAAACATTGTCACCGCCGCCAAGACAATTAATTAGATACATGAAAGATTTTCATGATTTTATGAGACACGCTCGCAATAAACTTGCGAGGAAAATGAAGAATTTTCATTCGATTAAGAATAATAAACATTTCTATATGTAGATGTAAAAGAAAACCGTTTAAATGATGGCAAATCATGTGCTGTTTAGATCTTCATTTAATGTTTCTCTCATTCTAAATAGATTTGAAAAAGTCTGAATAATTATGCATTCAAGACACTGGTGGAAAGAAATAAATTAAAATGCAAGTAATGAGTATTTATATCTCAATTCACTTCATTCAATACTGATGATTATGGTTGTAGTAAGTAAATAAATATGAAAGATGGTTTAAAGTTTAAACTTTAAAGAGCAAGCAACTAGCGTCAATTAAAATTTCCTTAGAAATAATTATTTCTCAAGCATCCGCTTAAAGCAAACGGGAAAAAAATAATTTCCACTTACATAATAAACTCACGGTAATTGTTTAACGAGAAACTGCAGAAAACTGGTTGGTGGCAGTTCTTTGAAACAAGAAACGCTTTTAAGAATTATTTCATTTTATTGTTTCGCATTCCGATTTTACGCTGAATTGAATTTCCTCCCCTTGCCTTGCCTGCCTTGCTTACCTTTACAGAATCATCGAGCTGAACTTCAAAGTATTGTTGAATTAAATGATAAAATGAAAAGCATTTTCATTGCGGATCCCTCCCATTGATTGTCTTCCTTTTTGTCGTTTTTAAGATAAATTGAAAAGTTTTCTCGAAAAATTTTCTCGGCTTTCTTATGAAATTTCGACAAAAGAGAAACATTATGAATTATCAAGTGAAGTATTTTCTACTCCTTCATTTTTATTTCCCTCTACAAAGGAAATTTTCATCTTTTTTGTTTCTCCATTAATCGAAAAATGTGAACAATAACAAGAAGGTTCATCATTTAGCTCAACTTCTTCAAGAAATGAAAAAGGAAAACTTTTCATCTTTTCTCCGATTAGATGTTGTGGTTTTTCCTAGCAAAATATTTAGGAACGAGTTGAAGAGTAAATTTGAGGGTTGAAGTAGATTGTTCTTCATTTTGTTGAAAAGCAAAATTTCTTAAAGTCTTACAAATCGATGTTGATACAAAAATTGAATGAATAAATTTGACGCTTCCATTTGTATCGTGTCACCTGTCATTAAAGTGAAAATTGTTTAAGATTCTTTTTAAAATTCCAAGCTAATAATTTTGAATAACAAACAAAACGCGCTTGTTCGACGTTTATCTTAATTACTCTCTACAAAATATTTCAAGTCTGAAAGGGTTGACGAAGCAAGGAAGTGACCGAGGAGTCAAAAAGATTACCATTCACTTGATTGGTTTTTTATGTAAAATTAAAGAAACAGACAAGAACAGTTTTTGAATACCACGCTGGAAACGAGCTTCAGCTTACCTTCGACTTGGGTGGTATGCACAACCTATCAGCAACTTATCGCAACTTCTAATTTTCAGCTTCCACATTCAACATTCTTTCGGCTTTATTAACGTTAAGAAAACATGACAGTAATCGACTGGCTAACTTACACAAGATTCAAATTAGCATTTTTATCGTTTTAATTCTTAATTACGATAATGCTCCACACATAAGTGTGCAGGAAAAAGATGCATTTCACTGAAGAAGATTATCTCCTTGGAGCAGAAGACAAGTTTTAATACAGTCATAACGACGGCCAATTCAAAAACACTTTTATTTTTATATTTCACAATTTACGAAGTACTGAAAAGAATTAACTTCATTTATGGTTTGGCGATTAAAGCAATTGGCGAAATTTCATTTCAACGACGCAATAAACTTTCAACTTCAATTTTGTATCAATAGAAATTTGAGTTTTCAATTCAATATTCACACTAATTAATTCTTTTAAGAAAAGGAACGTCACAAACTCAACATGAATTATGTTCTCTACAACGCCTTTTTAGAATCCATTTATCAAAGGCAGAAACTTCTTTATTTATTTCATTAAAACGGATTTTCTGGAAACAAATGAGTCGTCTTAACTGGTTTTAACACATGTTTCGATCTTTAATGAAACTCAAGAGACCTTTTTGACGGATGATTTATGCGTGAAGGTTGTTCTAATGTTGAGTTATGCTCTTATGTTCTAGTTACCCGAAAAATAAACTTCGATGTCACACAAATTTAATTTATTTATCATTGAAAAACAATTTTTTGTTGTTTGATTGTTATGTGAATTGGTGAATGTTTATTTGTTTGATTGAAGAAATATTTAGATATATACATAATCAGTTTGCAAAACATTCATTTGATGATTAATTTAATTTCTTATGGTTCATAATTATTATAAGCAACCATAAGTTTCTCAGTATACATTTTGAAACAAGAAATAAAGAATAATTTTTATTACTTTCAGCTAAATACTAATTTTACTTTCCTTCATTACAATCATCGATTCCAAAAAGTTTTAATAATATTTATGCAGAAAAAATAGTTTAAATTTAACATTTTAATGGAGTATCACATAACACATAAAATATTACAACTGTTTCATCTTTGAAACTACTTACGAATTAATTCTTAATAAAATTGTTTTATAAGGTAAGCGATGCTCAAAACCAATATAAGTCTTTTGATGACTCCTGAACTTGAGCTTCTAGACCTGTAATAAAAAATAAATGAATTAAATATAATAAACCTTCAGCTTTCAATCAAATTAAATAAGAATATTTAGTGGGTTGGGTTTATGAAAGTAAAACCTTGTTGTGCAAGTGCGCAATGAGTTGTAAGCAATCAAAATGAAAATGAATAAAGAAAAGCCTTTGGCAAAAGAAAAACTTTTAATACGAAAGAAGAAAACGAAGAAGGTCGCATGATTTAATTGACAAATGAGCACATTCCAATCTTATGATTTTGGTTTTAAATGCACTAACATGCGCTCAGACTTTTTGATCTTTTTTTCCATGTTCGTTCCAAAGTATCGTTTTCGGAACTGATTTTGAAAAAAGACGACAGAAAAATGCGAGTATTTTTCGCGAGAATTTCAGTTCACCACAAAGAACTCTAAAGGGGAAAACTCTAAAGCAAAAATGTTTGAATACAATTTATTTAACGTAAAAATATCGCCTTAACGAATGCTAACTCAAAGGAGACGGCGAGAAAATGGTCGAAAATGTGAAAATAATTGAGCGAAAAAGAAAAATGATCCGTCGGTATATTCAACATTTGTGTGTGTGTTTGTGTTGCCTTTTGCAAGCTTTTGAACATTATCGAAAGCATGAGAATGAAACGCTTAAAGATTATTCCATATTTTAATGAATATCATCAATTAAAGCAGCGTTTAATTCGGAGATGTGAAAGAATTTAAACTTTAATTAGCAGATTCATGGTTATTGATTAATTTCTTTGGCTCGAGTCGGTGGATAAAGAGAATCTACAGCTTAAATTAAGTTATTCTTAAATATATAAACGAGTCAACTCACCAGACATGGGATAATTTGAATAAGCAGCGGCTGCACTTTCTAGAGCATGTGCTGTTTGTTGATCGTGATGTAATCTGGAATTTAGATGCACGATCAAGAATATTTGTCGGTGTTCTCAGTTTCATCTCAACTCACCTTGAACTATGACCATATTGTTGTGGCAAACGATGAAGTAAACTTCCATATTGAGCCATGTTATGATGGTGCGCGTATGCTGCATGTGCAGCATAAGATCCGTAATGTGCTGCGTTGTGAACCCATGGCTCGGTCGAATAAAGACTACTTTCTGTTGAGTAAAGGTCACTCATTTGATGATGAGCGGGAGCGGGTGTTGGAGGAACATAATTGCTGTTCCAAAACGATGGTGGAAAGTTTCGAGCTGACATCGGATTGGAATCTGAAGAAATAAAATAATTTGCGGTAATTACTTAGCTTCTTCATCGCTTTCAACAACGAAACGAAGTTCTTATCCAAGTTTCACAGAAATCGCGGCAATATTGCAAAGTTTTCACAATACAAGATTCCTTACTTAACGTTTTATTGTATTTTCTCTTCTGTTTCTTTTAAGAAAACCTTGTAAGGCTGAAAATGTAATCTTCAGATTATGCCGACTACTGAAAACATACAACAAGCTACTTTAAAACACATTATCAGTCTTCAGTTTACAATTAACAGAAATGATTGTAACTTGCTTAAAGCAATGTGCCGACAATTGTTGAATTAAAAGGATAAGTTTGATGATTGATTAATGAAACGTTTTACGAGATATTTTTTCTATGATTCATGCACTAAATCTCGTGACATGTAAATAGATAAATCTATGTATGGATAGCTGTTATTGAGAGCTGATCAACTCTAGAGCTTTAAGCTTACCTTTATTGTTTTTGTCATTGAAATTCAATGCTCTGGTAAAATGTTCATCGACAACATTGGCAACATCACCTGAATAATGAGTTACAACAACGCAGGTGGCTGAGACGTATTGTGTTCGCCCGCTATTTTCTCCTTGTCCATTTGGTGATTCGGGACCTGAAGAACACGATGAACTATCGTTGTGGTTACCAGGTAAGTTCACTGCAATTAAAACAATAATAAAAAAATGTCAATGAAAGTTTTTTTTCTTTTTTGCAAAAATCATGAATAATTGAAATATATGCACATGTGACGAATGTGCGTCAATAAATTCATGTTGTCGACATTAAACAATTCAACTAAGTCGACACATAAATAAAAATTCAGAAATTATCAAATACATTTTGACATATTTTGAATGATATATAAACCTTTGTTTGAAATTGATGATAAATTAAATACTTTTTGTCTCTCGTCATTGCTTTTCTCCACGTATGTTGTTTTAAACGACTGTTGATGTGCAGCTTATATGTTCATTTCAATTCGTTTATCGCACAACAAAAGAAAGACATAAAAATTTTTATGTCTTCTGTGGGAAAATTTAAATTTTAAATTCGTCAAAAAAACATGTGATCAGAGAGAAGTGAACTGAAAAAATATGTTGTAAAGCGCGGTAGCAAGTAAAAAGTTAAATAATTTATAATTTTTATCGCGCTATTCAGTCTCACTCTTGAAATGTGACATTGCAATCTTCTTATTGTCATTTTGTGAAGACATCAGCAGAGTATCAAATTGCGGAGGTCACATTCTCATCGATTTTTCATTTTTCACTCTTATTTTTTACTGCATTTAGGATTAAATAATGTTTTGACCCGCATTTCTCAACAAACTCTTCAAAACGACGCAAAGAATGTAAGATGGAGAAACAGGAACGAATTCCTTTGATCAAACGAAAAGAAGGAAGAATGAAAAATCAAATTGAATTTTAAATTAAATCTTCCTATAAAGAATGTATCGCAGAAGCATTTAGTGTGTCTCTAAATTATTTCAAATATGTTTTCTTTATCTTTAGACGCTTGCTCACTGACTGAATTCATTTACATGTGATTTTGGCTGTCGTACACATGTGTTAATATATCAACAACTCATTCGCACATTCTTCAAGCGCTCGAATTTAGACACACTAAATATGTTACAATTTTACGAAGATGCACTTGGCTGCAAATGCAAATTAATCGTCTCGAGAGCAAGCAAAGAAGTCAGTGGAATAATAAAAATAAAAATAATAAAGAAAATGAAAATGAAAACAAGTTCAAGGCGCACTTCACGTTTTTATTACTTTACCTTCTCTCTCACTTCTTGGAATTGTTAAATCTTCCTCTTTGGCTACATGTCTTTGTCCTAATGATCCAACTAAAGGTATTGATGAAGGCGTATGCGATGAGTGCGCTACATTAGCTGTTGACGACGATGATAACGCAGATGGTAAGAGTGGACTGCATGGTGAATGAGAATTTGTTGATGTGCTTGCTGAAGCGGCTATTGGTACGCCAGCAGTTGAAGGGTACAAGTCTTGATTAAACTGAAATTAAAAAATGTCATCACAGCATTATATCTCTCTCAAAAGGAACATCAATACGATCAATTGCTAATTTTTCTTTATTTTTGTGTAGCTTGACATTCCTCGAATGCCGTATTGCATATTTAAATAGTAGCAAAATACTTGAAATGCTTATTTTAACATCACATGTGAGGCGAGAAGCAAAAAATAAACATTAAGTGTAATTTAATGAATATCGAGAGCGCTACTGTTTCAAACTCAGTGTCTGAACGCACCACGAAACAAGCGAGAAAAAAAACTTGAAATTCCTTAAACATTCACTCTCAACAGTGGTCTTGGAGTTTCTCAAAATTCCCCCGTGTGCGACTATGTTTATCAATTATGAAATCGATACATCAGTCATAGAGACTACAGCAAAGCATTAATAGAAACTTATTCCATAATTAAATTGAAACTGAAGGAGACAACAAAAAAAAAGCGCCTGATTTTGATGTTTGAAATCAATTACAATTCAGTTCAGGTTTTACTAAAATAATTAGCTAAATGTGTTGTGTTAATTTTCCGCATGCTACTTTCAAAAACAACTCGTAGGTCTCTAAAGACACAACATCCCATTTATTTAATGTTGCATTATTTATATCAGGTATTAAATAATATTTCATAACTAAAAATATCTTTAGATATTTATTATAAAGTGTTAAAGTCATTAAAATTTTTGTAAAGTATACTTAATTCATTTAACATTAAAAAGACGGTGTCATTGTGCATTTCATTATATACTTAGATATTAATGCAAAAACAAATCTTGAAAATCGTTCTAGACTTTGTCTAAAAAGACATTTTTTATGCGTCATTATTCCTGCTGTTCCACTCATTCAATTAAAAAACAAGAAAATTAATTGAATTCACTAACTGTAGCGTATAGCCATAAATTAAAAGAGTTTTAAAAAGGAAAGAATTTCACAAAAATTCTGTTGTTTGAAATATTACAACATTTGGTAACAACACATCCATAAAGATTTCTTTTTTTACTTCTATATTTGTTACAAAACTTAAAAGAGTTCACTTTTGAAATCAAGAACCTTTTAAATTTAGGCTGAAGTGTGGTGGATTGTGAAATTTAATTTGTTAACGATACCAACGGTAATAAATTAAAACGAGTGACTTTGAAGGAAGTTTAGTTGAGAAATTATTTTACTGATAATGAAGATCATGAAACTGAAATAGAAAATTATTTAATTCAACACTTAAGTGTCAACAAATATTTTTAAAATATTTTTTTAATCATTAATATTTTTTTATGTGCATAAAAATCTTCCATAAATGGTTCAACACATTTAAGCTTGTTAACTTATCTAAGTAATTCAGATAACAATTTAAATCTGAAAATTTTACTAATTCCTTGCATACAGATTTGACTTAATTATGATGATAGTAAATTTCTTGTCAAAACTTTTTTCGTTTAGTTAATAAATAAAGAGATTAGCAGACATTCTTAAAATAATAAAAATTAATTTTATTGTCACTCCATTGAAAATCGTTCACAAAGAAAATCTTTCAACAATATTTATGATGTGGAAATTTCTCTTTGTTTGCATTTCTTGTTTTTATTTAGGGAAATTATTTTGATGTTAAATTGTGGAAGGAATTTCACATTTCCAACTTACTCTATCGTATTGATAAAATGGACGGCTTGGTCCTGCACGGCCGTATAAATATGGATAATATGCGCCATACATTACTTCTGAACACATGACGTTTATTTTCAAGTTAAAATTTTTAAACGTTCCTTTATAGGTCGTAATTAATTTGCAAGTAGGTGGGGGATTAAGTTTGAATCTTGTCTTTTATTTGTAAATATTTTACACTTTCATTTCACTTTTCAAACGCATTAAAATATTTAATCCAAATGAATGGTGAAGTTGACAGCTACTGATGTTCAGCACAATCCTTTGCAAAATATTCCTTTCATTAATTTTAAGATTTTAAATATTTTATCTTTCGCCACATTCTTTTAATTTTTTAGATCATCAACCAACAAGTAAATCATTTCCTCGAAATTTCTTTGTATCTTAAAATTTTTAAGAATGCAACAAATGCTGTTGTTTTGAAATATTTTTCACTCGATCAAATAACTTGTCGTTTTATAAACTTTTTTTTCGATTAAAATCTCTAGCGTATTTCAACACTCATCACACTTAATTCAATAATATTTAAAGTGGCTAGGCAACATTTTTTGCAAATATTTTTCACGCTCGTGTATTGAATTATTTTGATATTTTTCTTCTGATTTATGCTCTTGAAATGATATCAAGAAATTTAATTTCACTCAATAATTCACGGAGAGCTTTCAATTCTTCACACGAACGATACGCAAACAAAAACGAAACTGAGAAAGAAAAAAATAATTCATGCAACTCGATTGATGTTTCAACATTGACACGCCTTCAAGAGGGCGTGGCTTGTAACCTGTTATGCAAAATATCGTCTCAATACATTAAAACCATTTTTATCATAAGAATGAAAGATGGAGAATGCAATATCGTTCGTTTTAATTTACTGTCAAAACTACTAAGTGAACTAACATTGTGAGAGTTTCGACAGTTCTAGGATGCAAGATTTATAGGATAAACATTTTGTGATAAATAATTTTTGCTGCCATCATTTATGATTTCATATTTCACGAAGAGAATTTGCTGGCAAATTACTACTCGGAAATGAATGCATGAAAAAATGTTTTTCCATTTGAATTGAAATAAGCATAAATATGATATGATTTATTGTAGATTATGTTTATGATCCGAAGTCTCATTGGTTGTTTCTTGATAGTGTTAGTGAGTGTAGGAAATGTGGAAAGTTCACAGAAAATGTCACAAAATTGAATTTTGTAAGCGATTAAATTAAATTTTAAAGAAAAAAAGATTTGAAATACTTATCCAGATATTTTTCTTTAATAATAATGACTGTAATTGGAAATTTGTTGAATTTTTTTATTAGAATTTGCATAAATATTCCAATTGATAAAATTGGAATTAAGAATTTTTTTTTGATATTCCTGAAATTATTTTGAAATATTCCTGAAAATATGAAACAAAATATTAATAATGAAATAAAGTAAAGAAAATTTTAGTCACTACAAGTTTTCATTTATTTATTATTATTGAAATTCATGTGTCAAATGGAACAAAAAGACTCGATTTAAAAGCCTTAAATTTAGTTATTGGTATAAAAAAGAAATCAATCGATGAGCAAATAAAGATGTGACTAGGTTGTAAAATAAATTTTCTATCGCTTTTTTGATCAAATTATGAAACCAGTCACATTTTCCTTACTTTCGATTATAACGAAAATGATGAGATAAACTAATTTAATGTGTATTAAGATTAATAAAGTGAAATAGTACATGCTTTGTCCATTTTTTATCTTTACATTAACGATGATTCCACAAGTATCAACGTTTCTTCTTTTCAATTCTTCATATAGCAAATTTTACTCTTTTCTTAATAAAGTATAAAAAGTAGAAAATTTTTCTTAAACATTCAAGTTTTGTGAATCACTTCCAAGTTCGTCTCAAATCATGCATGATTCAGCATGTTCATCCCACGCCATTTCCTACAATTTAATAATATAATTTATGTTTACACGTGAAACTGAGACACGATCTTACCTGACATTCCTTGCTGCAATACCATTGACGGGAGCAACCAGCACACATGAAAAATGCTTTATTCTTTTTACATCCTTGACACAAAAGATCAGAAACTGACTTCACATTGCTTCGCTCACTGGCATCAAAATCTTCAGTTTCGTCAATCACCAAAGGTGGTTCCAATGAATTATCTTCATCTTCCTTTAATTTTTAATTACAAATTTATTAACTTTATGCCCAAAAGAATTAAAACTTACCATTGAAAAGTCTTTGTTACGGGAATTATTAGCACCGATGGGTGTAATTGTAATTTCGCCATTATGATGAACTTTTCCGGAAGACTGTCTTGTCATCGATTGACTTGTTTGTTTTATAGGTGCACCTTGAAATGATCTTTCCGGTGCTGTAAGCAAACGAGCAAGTGTTGATGTTGATGGTAACGCTGAATGATTTGGATGAAATCCAACAGGACTTTTGGTTGACTGCTGAAAGTTTAAATTAGAAAATTAAATTCAAAGAAATTTAAATGACTTAAAAGGAAATTTACTTTCGTTAGAATTGATTGTAAAAGAGACGATTTTTGACCACTTAAATGTGCACCAGAAGGCCCAGCAACATTCGAAAGATTCTTGTACAAGTTTTGAACTGGATGAAGACTAACTTCAGGATAACCAGAATTTGATTTCATTGTGTTATTGAAGTCGTGATTATTGTTGGAAGCATTTGCAAGAAATTCATTTCTATCGCTACTTTGGTTATCAAAAAATCCACTGCCGAAACTACTCTTCATGCGACGTCCACGTCGTGGAATTTCTTGTGGATTTTTCTGACGGAAATCATTTATAATCGATTGAACATCTACAATTTGTCCTTGTCGTCCTTGGCCATTGCCATTTCCTTGCAAATTATTCCATTGAGATGACAACTGATTACTTTCATAAGTGTTTGAAGCTGATACAAGGTCATCATGTCTTTGTTTCTCATCTCGTCTCAACATACTTGCACGCACATCTTGTATCAGACGACTAACAGATTCTGACGACATTCGAAAATGCTTCTCGTAATTATCAGCTTCTGAATTTGTTGTTGTGCTTGACTTGGAACTGATGATTGGATGTGAGCTGCTATTATTATTATTATTACTACTACTGTTATTACCACCGACATTCTCCGGCTTCTCACCGAATGCTTCAATCTCCATCACAGCTTTATGTCTTCGAATCTTCTCCATCAACTCACGAATTTTATATTTTATGTGAACTTTTTCATTCCATAATTGTTGAGCTTTTTCAATCTCTTGTTTGTTTTGATGTAAACAAAAGAAAAGTTCTTCTTTAAATTCATCTAATGTTGGCGTTTGGTCAGAATTTTTGATAACATATCGATTGAAAATGTCGTCAATACTGGAATTTGCTATTTCATGAAGTAAATTGCTTTCTTGGTTTGAAGATTCATTTGAGTTCTCCGTGACTTGATTCACTCCTTGTGGCTCTTCAACATTTTCTTCTGACTTTTCTGGTTGCGAAGACGTCTCTTTAGTAATGTCAGTTGCTTTCTTTAACTCTTCACCTTCAGTACTTTCCTTCTCATTTAATGGTTCAGTTTCAATCTTAAGCGGTTCATCAACTTCCATTTCTTGTGGTTTATCTGGTTGAGTTTTACTATCCTTTTCTTCATTCAATTCATTTGCATTTTCATGTTCATCAGATGAAGGAATTTTAGGATTTTCACATTTATTTTTTTCCTCGAGTGGATTTTTCACTTCATTTTCCTTCTCTTTTTCCACTTGAACGTTCTTAAGAATTTTTTTCCTTTCTACACGCTTTCTTGTGAGGAATCTTAAAGATTTTTTAACAAGACGTTGTGCTTGTAGTACATGTGGCTTTAATGCAGACTTCATTGCCTTTTCACGCAACATATTGAACTCTTCTTCTCCATCTGACTCATCTGAACCGCCAATGACATTATTATCTACGGAGAACTCACCATCGCTGTGATATTCGGAAGTTTCTTGAGGAATATCATCGTCGGAATCATCTAAAGCAATTGGCTCATCATTTGTTGGCATTTGAAAAGACTTTTTGGCTGATTGCTGGTTATGTTGAATTGTTGCTGCAACTGCACGTTTCATCATTGCATCATCGTCATCTTCCTCATTTTCTGAGCTATTTCCAGACTCAGACTCTTGATAATCAGCTAAAGTTTGATTTTACTGAATTATTATTTGATAATTTTTATTAGAATGTTTAATTTACCCAATTCGTCTTCATCTTCCTCTTCACAAACTTCCTCTTGTTCTTCTATCAACTCGTTTGATTGTTCAGGAACTTCTTCAAGCATCTCATCAGCATCTCCTTCTTCTTCCTCACCTAAGTTTACAACAGATGATGATATCATTACAGCTATATCCAGCACATCTGTGTTTAACTCATATTGTATCTCGGAACTTTCATTTTCCTTCACAGTTTCATCTTTATCTTGACTTTTATCTACAACTGATTGCGATGGTACTTCGATTGTTGATATTTGTCCGTCAGTAATTGTTAAAGTTATTTTCGAATCCTTCAAAAACAAATTTAAATTCTAAATTTGAAGAATTTAATTAAAAAAACTTACAATTTCTGAAGCATCTTCATTTTGACTTTCATCAATTCGAAACTTTTTTGGTGAATTTTCATCAGTATCCAGATCCGACTCATTCAATTGTCTTTTTGTTTTTGTTGTTGTATCGAGAACTGGCTCAGTTGTAGATTCATCTTTGAGCTCCGACAAAGCATCTATGTTTATTGAACCATCTGATATTTCAACAATTTCTATCGATTCTGACATGATTGGAGATAACTTCAACTTTGACTTTGGCACAGTTTAGTTGATTTTATTTTATTTTCGGTGGTGCACTTTATTATGTGGAAACAAATTGAACGTTTTGCTCTTTATTATTAATTTCTCATGTTTTTGGACATTACACAAGTTTCTTTCGAGAAGTTATTCGATCAACAATATTGTATGAAACCACTAAAAAATTAACTAAATGTCAAATAATATTCTTTAATTTGTTGACTTTTATTTCATTCGATACTTGCGGCTGAAAAATTGAACTCATGGGCTGACTTTCATATAAGAGTCGAAATAACAAGAAGGAAAGTCCAGGTTTTTAAGCAATCGAATTGTTATTTATTTTTTTAAATTAATATTAAAGTGTTTGTAGTAAAAACATATTTTGAAATTATTGAATAAACAAAAATACTTGAATTCATCTTTTCAAGGTAACTTTTACAATTGATTTAAGAAATAGTCAACCCGAAAATAAATTCGCACCCCTCAGTTTTGAAAATTAGTTTTGACCCCTCAAAACAATGATGAATTATAAATAATAAACCGTTACAATTTTATTCGAAAGAAATATTTTTATTTTTAAAATCCATTTTTAGATTATCTATGCTGTGTATCACTACTTTGCATTTTTTCATTGTTAAATTCTATTACCAATGGTTGGTAGGAATGGCTACATTTTATAATCATTCAAAGTTAAATATTCTCTTCAACTTAGAGAAAACATAATGTTAATCATTTTTCGTATGAGTTTTTCTCATCATATTAAGTGAATAAATTTCTGGTCGAAATGTTGGAGGCAACGATGATTGAAGATCAGGATATGTTTGCTGTGCAACAGGAAATTGAGTAGATGACAATTCAGGTCCAGTTTCATGTTCACTTCTTCTTGAAGGTTCACTTTGTCTTGGAATCTAAAAAATTTCATGATTTTTAATTTAATAAAATGTTTAATTTAATTATTTTAAAGAAAATTTGCCTTTGGAAAAGTGATCGGAGAGAATATCTCATGATCAACTGATGAATTTGAAGTAGTACTATTATTTCTTCCAAAAATGGCACGATGAAGTTTAGGCGAACCCAACAATTTCTTCTCTTTACAACTTGAAGATGACAACGAAAGTTTGGAGAAATAAGGAATTCCTGAAATCACAGAACCCCCGCCACCACCACTGTTAGGTGCAGAATTCTTCCGAAGAACTTTCGATGACGATAAAACATTTTGTTGATAAGATCCTTGAACAAAACTTTGTTGCTTTAAAATGTCATTTTTGTTTTTTGATTTCCTTAAACTTCCAGGATTTCCTAAGCAACTTGTTGTCGCTTCTTCTTTGTCAGATGACATCATCCAGTTAAAGCCACTTTTCTTTTTCAAAGAACCTGATGGAACGATTTTATCACCACGTTTAGAACTCCAAAGTTTCTCATTAATCTTCATGTTGTCCATGTTACAAGCTGGATCGTCGCCATTAATCAATTCATATCCAAAATCTCTCAACTTCTGACCTTCCTTCGTTCGAGTATATAAAATTGCTTTGTCATCAGGCTTGAAGCTTTGAGCATAGTCAGGTGTGATCGGAAGTGTTCGTTTCTGAATTTTCTCGATATGTGGATCAGGTTTGGGTGGCACGACGGGCTTCTCTTGTTTCTTTTGCAATGATCGTTCATCTATCTTTTCAATTCCTTGTTCAACTCTCTTGTTGTACATATCTTTCTTCTCTTCATCAAGTTGCTTTTGCATCAAATCCAACAACGTCATTCCCGTTTGATGATCCCAATTACAGGTTGACGAATTAGCGGTTGGAAAATCCATCGTGGAATGAAAATTGAAATCTAAAAGATTCGGATTGGATGCATGTAAGTAGTTGAGTGATTTTTTGTTATGTTTATGGAATATTTCATTGTCATCTTGTTTCTTAAGTTCTTCTTGAATCTCAACATTCATCACATCGTCCATCGGCTTCTTTCGTGAATCAATCGAGAAACCAGACAAGATCGATGAGTTATCAGCACCAGATTGCAAATACATGTCAGAAACATTTGTGTTGATCATCGACGTCGCTCCTAATTGCAGTCCGCCGTTGCTTTCCTTCACTTTTTTATAAGTTTTAAACTGCGCTGTTGGAACAATGTCAGCTGATTTCTTCTCAGCACTTTTATTTGACGAGAAGAAACCCAAAAACTTATGATCAGATGGTGAAGAATTCTCACCAGTATTGGCACTTGGTGACGTGTTCGATCCACGTGCAAATTTTTTCAACGATCCAAAGTTCAAGTGATAATGTTTCGCTGATGGAGGTGTTTGATCGATTGGCGTTGTTTTCTCATTTACAGCGTTTAACTTTAATGGCGATGGAGTACAAAATTGCTTATTCGACAAAACATCAAACTCATCGTCGGAACATTCAGTTTCGGAGAATAATTCTTTTGGCTCACATTCAAGATTTGTTGTTCCTTTCATCGTTGCTTGACGAATATATTCCATCCATTGAGCGAGTGCTTCAGCTGTTTCAGCTGCCAGATAGAATGTCTTCTTCGGATGATAAACTTTAAATGCATGTTGCTTTGAATGAACCTCTTTAGCCAATGAAATTGTAAAACCACCAAGATAAATCACACAATCAGCTTTCTGAGCTTCTTTGTTCTTAAAACCATACAAAGCGGTCTCAATGAGAACGAAATAAAGTTTCGCCCAATATGCGACTTCCGTTTTATCTTTTG
This sequence comes from Clunio marinus, assembly GCA_900005825.1. Taxonomy (NCBI): domain Eukaryota; kingdom Metazoa; phylum Arthropoda; class Insecta; order Diptera; family Chironomidae; genus Clunio; species Clunio marinus. Next base: position 264,785 of record CVRI01000054.1, read on the forward strand.
CTCTTCGATATAAATGTCCTTGTATTGTTGTACTCGTGCCAAGTGATTTGAGGGCAATTTTTCGTCTTTTAGCCATCAATGAATTCTTCTTTTTATTTGTTAAAGTTTTTACTTTTGCTGGTGTTACGAGTTCACTTTCTTCATTGATTTCTTCATGAATGAATTTCTTTTTAGGCTTTTCTAAAAGAGTTGGTGGCATCGGTTGTTGTTGCTGTTGCTTTGTAAGTGAATTTGTAGAAGGCACTCGTTTAATTGGCACAGTCATTGAAACTTCGACGGTCTTGTTATTTTTCAAATCAATGACGTTTGCAACTTTTGACTTATTTTCGTCATTTGACTCGTTCGTCTCAGGAGTTAATTTCACAAATGTCGGATTAATGTTTGCATTTTTTCTTGGTGGAACTGGCGGAATTTTCACTGATTGTTGTCGTGGTTCAATGGCTGGTGGTTGAGTGTCATCTGAGTCGTAAGTTGGTGTGCTGTGACTTTTATCAAGACGACCTCTTTTCACAGTTTCACGACTCACAACAATTGAATTGATTGCTTCAACATACGATTCGCTAGGACGATTTTCGAAGTAAGTTCGCGGAGCTGGTTTTGGTGGATCTTGTAAATAATTCTCGTCATTCCTTTTCTCGAGTGTCACTTCTTCGTCTGCATACGGAATTGGCATGAATGACTCAATTATTGTATCTTCAATATTGCAAGTATATTTAGGATCATGATTGTAATCCAAAGACTTGTTCGAATCAAATCTTACAACTTTACTGACACCTGATTGAATTTTTCCTTGCGTTTGCTGCTTTTCATCACATTCTTCAATCGTCTCGCTGATTTCCGAAGCTTTTACCATACTTGGCAATGAATTCTTTAGTCGGTTTGCTGACATGTTGTCACTTAAACCTAAACAAGTCGTCGGACGTTGCGTCAATTCAAGACCAAAACCAAACGAAACTGATTTGTCACGTAAGCTTGGTGAATCTAAATTCTCTTTGTCGATTCGACGATTATGCCATAAAACAAGATTTCCAATGTTTTGAAAACTTTTCAAGTCATCACCACAAATTGTGTGTCGTCTTTGAAGAACATTCGCTCGTGGTTTCGGTAAATACAATCTCAACTCCTTATCTGATGTTTTAATCTCTGTTGGTGTTTCACTTTCATTTTCACTTGAATCTTCAATGTCGGAAACGATTTCTTTCTTGTTGATTTTATATGAAGGTGGTAGAAGCAAGTCAGGCATATTAAATAATTCAACTCGAGGACTTGGCAGGTTGTCCCATCGAAACGGAATCGATCTCTTCTTACTCGGCAATTTTATTAACCCAAGTTGTCCATAAATCTTTGCATGCTTTGGTCTCTTCTTTAACGTCAGCAAAACATCTGTCGGAGACTCTTGAAGTTGCAACATGACCGTCTTGTAAGGCCAACCAACAACTGTCTGGTAATTGATTTGAACAATTTCATCTCCATCTTCAACTTTTCCAGAATTATGTGCGGGTGAATTGTATTTGATGTCAGTAATCCTGTTTAAAACATAATTAAAAACTGTTTTCAGTGTTTATCCCTTCAACTTACCTGTGTATAAACTGATAACTTGGCATGATGTAAAATCCCAATTCAGATTCTTTTTTCTTGAGAGTAACTAAATCAAGATATGCTGGTTGAAGAATCAAAGGATCTGTGATGTCCTGAATAATGTAATCTAAAAGTTTCGACAGTTTTTCAGCTAATGTTGTTAATTGTTTGATTGGGTTCTCAGCAAATCTTCCCCTTTGAGCGATTGTTGCAAGCTCTAATCCTAATTTAAGCATCTGCACTCTTATTTCACTGTACTGCGTGTGACCTTTTATGAAATTAAAAAGTATAAAAAGTTGAATTCTATAATTCAATTCACTTTCTCACCTTGAAATGGAGATCGATCAAGCCAACCGATTAATGTCTTCATTTTCGCTAAAGCTCTCGTTATATCACTTAAAATTTGAGTTCCCAATTCTGCTTCTGGATTGTAAGTAAGTTGTTTATAAAGAGATGTACTGATGGTGCTTACTTGCATCGACAAGTATTGTAAGTTCTCTTTGTCGAGATTGTAATGCTGTGGAAAAACGAGAATGAATCATTGCAATTTCCGGTCAGAGATAAAAATAACTTACAAAGTTTTTTAAATGTTCAACAGCTTCGAGAATGACTTCTTGATGACCAACAGACACAATACCTAGTTGTTCAAGCTCATATGGTCTGATTCCCAATAATCGTCGTCCATCGATTTGATTATTTGCAAAGGCTTTGATATAAACACTGCTCATGAATTCTAAGCCTGTTAACAGATTGAAATTAATAAAAATTGATGAAACCTTACAATCATTCTTTACCTTTCAACCAATTTAAAACGTCAGATGTCTTCCAATCTACAACATTTAATGTTGGGGCAATATAAATCATGTAAGACATTTTGCTTTCAAATTTTTTATTGCACTTTACTTAATATTATCACAATCACATTTAATCAATAGCTTGATAACAATCAAGACAAGACGTCAAAAATCACTGGAAACGACAAAATATCGAATAAAATAGATTATTTCAAGAAGATTTGTCTATAAACAAAATAAAAGGCGAGATTTTCTCATTAACTATTTTGTTGCCCGCTGAAAATGACGGAGAATCGTTGCAGTGTTCATCCGACAAAGTTGCACGTAAACATAATTTTCTTAAACCTTCTACAGTAACTTCTTTCTGTATAATCTTTTGTTTTCTTTCCTCTTAAGTGTCTTCCTCTCATACGTCTTTTTTTGTTGCGATTACAAAACGTAAAAATGAAAGTAAAAAACTCTTATTTTGCTTTTACATTTTATTGAAAAAGCGGTAAATTTTTTTCGATCTTACATGAAGATGCTTGCCATCATAGAAAAAAGAGGGGAGGAGGTTAATTTGTATTCAATGTTAGCGAAGATGCCTGTGGTCAAAGACCTACTTTCAGATATTTTGAAGTAAGTCTTATAGTGCCTTTAAATCTTCGGGCAGTTCACTTTTGGGATGCTTGTTTTCATAGTGTTGTTTGTAAGTTTTTGGATCAGGCATTTGACTCTTACAAATTACGCAAACGATGCTCAAAGCCTTCGCTGCAGCTGCCTTTTGATCAGCCAAGCTATGACCCTAAAAACAGATGTCTTAATTTTTTTCATATTTGCATAAAGAAAAACATTGAAAATGTTTTCTTATTTTATATGTCGTTGGGTTATTTACCTGCTGTTTCTTAGCTTTGGCTGACTTTTCTGCAGCTTTTTGTTGAGATTGTATCTTTTGCTGACCTCTTGCCATAGGTAATCTACCTATATCAGTTCTTCTCGAAAAAAAATTTTAAATGTGCCTGCGATACTTTTTAAAAATTGAAGAATAATTCTCGATTCAAATGTAATTTCTTAATTCTATTTAACGCACCACTGGGAAGAAGTAAAAAGTCTTCGAATTTCTTTCAAAGAGAAAGCAATTTTTTAAATATTTTAGGCGAAAATTTAAAGACTTAAGACTTAAGATGTTGGTGAATTAGGTGACGATTCGAAGAGGAGAAAAGAAACACAATGCTGAGGGAAAAAGCTACGTTCGTCTTTACAAGTTGAGAAAAATAGCTTTTTATGTTGAATTGCGTGTATTGTTGTTGAATATCATCAGACAGACACAAATGATTTCTTATTTAATCTCAACACATCATGTTAACAATTTTGTAAAGGCAAATATTCAGAAATGATATAAATATTAAACAAAAGCGCCTAATTCAAATGAATAAACATGACTGACACAAGTTCTCAATTAACGGAAGAGCAGAGAAAATTTCGCTTCAAGGCAGCTGCTTTTCTTTTTGGTGTAGCAGGTAAATATTTTAACAAAATCATTAATTTATTTAATAACTTTGTGATTTTTATTAAACAGGAATTTCAGCCGTTGCTGGATTTGGAAGAACACTTGCTGCTGTAAAAAAGACGGATCCAAATAGTTTTAACAAAGGAATGGTTGGATCAATAGAATTAGCTGAAACAGGATCGAATTTAGCAATGCGAGCACTTGGTTGGGGAACATTATTTGCTTTTATCGGAACAGGATCATTGGCTTTAGCAATATGGAAACTTTCAGGTGCAAAGGATGTAAGTTGCGAATATAAAGTAGATAAATTAAAGAAATTAAAATACCTACTTTAATATTTTCGTAGTTGAATGATTTCCGAATGAAATGTGGTTCCGTCCTACCAAAAATACCGAAAAATGAAACCCCCACCAGCAGAACAGAATTTGAGGGCTTGACAGATCTTATGACATATTTATCAACATGGAAGAAATAAAAATATTGTTATTTGAGAACCGTAGTTAATTAAATACCTAAATATTATAAAAAATTGTTTCTTTTTGAAAAATTTGTTATTGTTTTGATATTTTTTCGCTCTCCTCTCTCACATTTGCCGCTCTCTCGAAAATATGTGTAGTAGTGTTAGTGTGTTATAAGTTGAAGTTTTGCAAGCAACTGAGACAAATTATTCAAAGTTTTAAGAAAAATACAGGAAAAGTAAGCATAATTATAGTCAATTATTACTCATAAGTGACTCCTTTATCAGTAAAACATCAAGATTCCATCAAAAACTTTTAATCTTCATTAAAATTGATAAAAGTTTGCATTATTAACCTAAATTTTGTTTAGTCATCAATTCAAAATATTAAAAATTTATTTTAATTTCTTAGTGTTTCTTACACGATCAGAATATGATAGAGGTGTCAACACGTACTCACCAGAAGGTCGTTTACTTCAAGTTGAATATGCTATTGAAGCAATTAAGTTAGGATCAACAGCCATTGGAATTTCAACTAATGAAGGTAAATAATGCAATTTCATCCTCCACTAAATTTACAATTCAAGTTCTCTTTAAGGCATTGTTCTGGTTGTTGAAAAGAGAATAACATCACCATTAATGGAACCATCGAAAGTTGAGAAAATCTTCGAAGTTGATCGTCACATCGGATGTGCAACGTCTGGACTGATGGCCGATTCCAGAACTTTACTTGAACGCGCTCGAGTTGAAGCTCAGAATCATTGGTTTGTGTATAATGAACCTATGTACGTCGAATCTTGTGCTCGTTCTGTGTCAAATTTGGCTATTCAATTTGGTGATTCAGATGACAGTGGATCAGCAATGAGTCGACCATTTGGTGTCGCAATTTTATTCGCTGGAATCGACAATGGAGTTCCTCATTTATATCACATGGATCCTTCAGGCACACTTTTGCGATATAATGCCAAAGCTATCGGTTCAGGAAGTGAAGGCGCTCAACAGAATCTTGAAGAACTGTTTTCACCCACCCTCACATTAAAGGAAGCTGTCGTCAAAGCTTTGGAAACATTAAAACAAGTGATGGAAGAGAAATTAAGCTCAACCAACGTCGAAGTTATGACAATGACTCCTAAAGATCTCTTCTACATGTACACAAAAGAAGAGGTTGAAGCTGTTATTGCTGATTTGTAAGATAAAAAATTTCATTAAAACAAAAATCTTTTCTTCTTTTTTTTTGCTAAATTTCTTAAAGAAAATTAATTAAGTAAAGGCGCTGCTTTTATGAAGAAATAATAAAATAAATTTGAGAGGGAATCTGCTTTTATTCATTTTATACAAAGGAATTTTCTAAGCATTTGACGTTTTCAGGATTCGGTTGAATTAAACAACGAAAGTTGAATCTCTTGCTGAACCGTTCCGTACATCGAATGAAATGAAAAGCAACTGCGAGTGTTCGACAGAAGATAAGATTTTTTAATTTTCTCATGGGATTTTCATTTTCCATTCATTTTCCGTTCCATTTTATACTTTTTCATTAAATGAGTATTAAAAAGCTTTTGTGTACTTATCGTTTCACATTGAAACGTTTAGATGTAGATGGTTGAGGGGTTATTCGTGAGTTAAGTCACTTTCTTTTATGCGTTGTGATGAACAAAGATAAGATGAGTACTCGTCGTTATTCCTGAAGAAGATTTAGGTAATTCATGTGGTTTAAATTGCCTTTGGCTTATTCAATAAACACGAATAATTGAGAAATTAAAAAAAATTGCTTCAAAGTGTGTTGAAGTAACCAGAGGCGCTAAAAAGCTGCCATCCTGACATGTCTTAATACATCTCAAAAAAAAAACCTTGAAACCACACAGACTCCAACTTTATTAGGTCAACATTCAACATAATAAAGTGACGCTTTGACATGTTGATGGAGGACATTTTTAAATCACATTTCACTCTGTCTTCACCGCCTCAACCACCTTTTTTTTGTGAGTGTGAATTTATTTCAATTTAATAAACCATGACCGCAAAAGAAATAAAAAAAATGTGATTTTGATAATTTATGGGATTTTCATTAGCCGAAGTGACAACATTGCGTTTCAAAATATCTAACAGGGATATTTAATGTGAAACTGAATACTGTAATTTATCTGTACAGCTTGAAAGATGTTGACAACCAATAAAGCCGTACGTAATTTTCCGAACATATGCGATAATTACTTTGCGGTTCATAAATCGAGAAGAATCATCGTAACGGGTTTTGCAAGCAGGAATTTTTTGTTTTTGTTTTTATCATTCGCAAGCACCACAATTCTATTATGTTGTTATGTTCATGTTTACATTTGAATTAAATTAAAACTATTATTTCCATTGAGAACATAAATGAACAATGATTTCGGATAAGGGTGGGATTGTTGAAGGTAGAAGGGACATGTTTAGATATGTGTCGAGTGTAAATAATCTTTTTTCTTTCCTTCTTGGCTTGGAATCTCATCCAACCGTGAAAAATACAATTTTGCTGTTTTACGTAATCATTTAATAATCTCCAAACTATTCAAAAGAAAATCTATGATCAAATTGAGAGATTGCACATCATCTGATGAGGGTGAAAATGGTAAAAGTTAAAATTTATTACAGAATGTACAAGTTGACAACACACTCACATTAGATGGTCGGATACTATTCCTGGGAAAAAGAAATTATCTGCAATTCCACAATAATCTGTCAGAGAAAGGGTGTCGCTTTTAAAACTGTCAGAATATTCAACTTTCCACTTGACTTCCATTAGCTTATTTAATTCTCATGTAAGGAAGTGTAATGCTGAATGCCGATAAAGCGATTTGTTGCCACACTTGCATAATCCACAAAATCTTCCTGTCAAAAGGCAAGAAGCGTGCTTAGTTAGCCTTTTCAATTGTTGTCATCTTCGAGTGCAAAGATTTGTTTAATTAAATTTCCTTGAATTTTCAAGGACTTCCAACGAGCTTGAACCGTCATTTTCTCAATGATTTCCCGAGGCATAAGCAGCTTGACTTACAAGTATATGCTCCACTGACATTAGCAGCATAAATCATAATTCAAAATAGTGAAGAAATCATACAATTGAATCAATTAAATTTTGCAATTTTCTTCAATAAGAAATTTTTTGTTAAATCCAAATCGAATTATTATCGTTGATGGAAAGTGTTGCAATTTATAATTTGAATATTTGTCTACTTACAAAAGTCATAAAAGCAGTTAAATGTAAATTGCACAATTCAGTATTATGTCATAAATAGCTTTCCACTGCCTTCATCTCAATCATTACTTTTGAAAGACCACTAACGAGAGAGAAAATTGTTCATGTTATAAGCTTTAACTTTACGCGCTAATTAATCTTTAATGTTAAATTAAATCATTGTTAAAGACAAACGATCTCAGATAATTAGACAAACGAGGTTCAATTTCAACTTCAAATTAAATATCTAACAAAGTTTCATTTCCATGTAAATATTACATCAGAATTAATTATTTTAAAGACAATTTTTTAAGGTTTTTAAAATCAAAGACGTAAATAGTTTTTATTTTTTTAGTTTCGATTTTCTTTTATCTTCTCGCTTTTCGTTCTTCATGAAAAGATCAGTTTTACAATCAATTTCAATAATTTCATAGAAATGCTAGGATTTTGTGTGAAAATTTCATTTCACTCAAGATAAGGATGTGAAGGTTTTAAATAATATTATCAAACTGCTTGTTAATCATTTCCAAAAAATTACATTTTCTTATAATTACAGTAGCATCACATTTAAGAGGAGATTTCCATTTTGTAATTATTCAGCATGATTTTTCAAGACGTTTGGATTGATGGATGGAAATTAGTTTCTGAGGGCATAGCGTAAAAAGGTCACATTTGTGATGTAACAAACATTGTTTTGATCGTAGGAATTTGGGGGAAAGGATAAGCTTCATTTTTGGTTGGTGACATTCTTAATTCTTTCAAGCCTTTACGACGAACGAACGAATTAATAATTATTTAATAATGATGTTCATATGACGAGTGGGATTGTTCATAAGAACTGTGGGGAGCCTCATAATGGGATTGTTCATGGTGATGGTGTTGGGGTGGGGAGACTGGGACATGGACAGGTGTTGGGATTTCCTTGTGAACTGGGAATTTCACTTCTTTGTGGACAATATGTGGACGATCAATTGGGACTTTGACTTCATAAGGTGAAGGCTTTTCGACGATATAAGGAACTTTCTTGATGACTTCGTAAGGTTGGGGAACTGGATAAGGAACCTTAACTTCGACCTTCTTTTCAACTTCAACAGTGTAAGGCTTGTCAACTGGGATCTTCACTTCATAAGGGATCTTCTTTTCAACTGTGTATGGGACCTTGACTTCCTTCCAGACTGGATAAGGTTTTGGAACTTCAACGGGGTATGGTCTGTCAACTGGTACTTTCACTTCATATGGAACTTTCTTGATGACCTCGTAAGGCTTTGGAACTTCGACGGTTTTCTTAACCTGTTGTAGATATTTACAAATTAATTTATGATTGAATTGTTTGTGAAAGGAAAATCTTACTTCATAAGGGACCTTCTTGATGACTTCGTATGGTTGTGGAACGTATTTTTCAACAGTGTATGGGACCTTCTTGATGACTTCATAAGGTTCTGGGACGAACACTTTGACGGGGTATGGTTTTTCGACAGGTACCTTCACTTCATAAGGAACTTTCTTAATGACTTCGTAAGGCTTTGGCACCTCAACTGTGTATTTTTGAACTTCTTTCACAGTGACTGGATATTTCTTGATGACATCGTATGGTTGTGGAACGGAAACCTTCACTTCAACTGGAATCTTTTTTAAGAAGATACAAAAGAGAACATTATTACTTTTATTTTCAACCTTTCACTTTGTAAGCGTAGTCATGGTCATGATATAAATAAAAGTGAAAGAAAATTATCGAAGATCAGACAATTTAAAGCTTTTAATGGTTTCTTTTATTTATTTTGGATTAAAAAGATAGACCTGTAACAGCTTTTAAAACTCTTTGTACACGCAACTTGTTTCATTTAAACACTTTGCAATTTCATAATCGCTTTTCAACATTTTCAATGAAATCAGGGAAGGAATTATTTATTATTCACTTTACGAGAGCTTAATCCATCGTAAGCTTTTATCTTTTTCGTTTTCGTGACTTAAACATGAGATTATATCATAAAGATTTGAATGTCATAATGTTTTCTTTTTCAGTCATAGTTATTTATTTATGTGGATTGTCTTAGTAAATGAAGTCGGTAATTTTTGGAATTAGAGCATGGATAATTACATTACAATTTGTACTTACTTTTTTTTCAACTGTGTATGGGATTTTCTTCACAACTTCGTATGGAACTGGATATTTCTTTTCAATTGTGACAGTTTTAATATGTTCATGATGTCCACCGCCACCACCTGATGACCATCCATGATCTGAACCACCTCCATATGATCCACCGAAAGATCCGTAAATTCCACGTTTCTCGATGTTTTGTGACTCTTCTTGCAATTTCTCTGTTTCTTTTTTGGCTTCTTCACATGAAGCTGTTGCCACCAATAAGGCAACACAGCAAGAAATTAAGATCTATATCACAAGACGAAATAAAAATCCATTAAAACTCTTCTCGTTTAGTGAGTGAAATATTTTCTAATTTAATTCAACTTTAAACTCATTCATTGAGCTTTCATTAATATCAATTAATTCACATGTTTTCGCTTAATGATCTTCATATCACTTTTAACTTTTTAATTCACAAATTTTCACTTATATGATTTCTTAATTAATCCAAATTAATAAATGATTAAAACAATTACCATTCGCATTTTAACCGAAAGCACTCAAAAAATAGGAAAGAGACCAAAACAGGTACTGAATTAAAATCGACTATGTTACTCGTATTTATATCATACACAACTTACACACAAATTTTCCCACTCCAAAATCCCAGATTGTCTAAAAAAAATAAAAAAAAGTAATGAGCATATTGTAATTATTAAAACTACTCTACTTTATTATTGTATAATGCAACTTTCATGCTTTTATTGGAACTTCCAAAGCACATACAAATAAAAGTTCACTCAACTTCAATCAATTATGCTACATATAAATACGAGAAGGTAGCTTAATACAGCATTTTTTTGTGGTTCATATGTTAACCATTAACTTCACCCAAACCGACGAATGTCAATCTTGAAGTTTTGCACATAATTCAGATGACAAAAAAAAGCAACATGAAGAAACTAGATCAGTATGTAAGTAGTATTTACCAAGCGATTACTAGTATTATTATTATTTATTGGCGGTTTTATACAAGCCTAAATAAAACGAAGCAGCAATCAAATGAAGAAAAGTGCACAAGAAGACAAGAAAAACGTGAGCCGAAAACATGTCTATCAACTTATTACTAGCATCACTCCCGCCCGGTGGGCAACTTTTCTTTTCATGAATAAAACTCAGATGCATGTTGATACGAACACAACAACAGAATATTATGTAAACAAATTCAAGATTTATATTGCAAAATGTATTTTTTAAAGAAAGTCTTACATAATTTACGTAATTATAATTATTGATTGAACGAAATACTAGCAGCATTGGATATGTTACACTTTTGGCAGTTTGATTTGGCGGTTAGCTTGCTGTTGCTTGTTGTACAACAAAAAGAAGAGGAAAATAGAAGAAATAAAAAATGATTTTGCTCAAAAACGTGAAGCTTCAAAATCACAACATTCATTGATGAAGTAAAAAAAAGATTTCATTGAATTAATGGATAAGGTAAAAGAAACAATGCAAACAGTCGAATCTAATGATTTCAAAACTTTTAAGCTTCATGCAAAAGAATAATTATTGGCAGTACAATTAATTTAATAGCAAAACTTTTCCAACTAACACCGAATTTAAAAGCTTTCAGTAACTGTAATTTCTGTGTTAAATAAATTATTTTCAATTTACGATCATTAAGAAGTGCATTTGACGTAACCATGTTGGAAATTGCCACTTACAACTTGCCAATTTTTTTCGATCTTAAGATCATGATTGTAAATTGAAGCTTCGATACAATCGTTTCGTTTATTTCATAAAACATAACATGTGCGATGTAACAATTTCAAATATATTTACGAAACTTCTGCGGCGCTTAGAAATGAAATTTCTAGACACTGAAATATGCATGCAAGCAAGCGCAATGCAATGCAATGCAAACAATTTTCTTTTACATTCTTTGTTTCTTTTCTGCAGATGTCATATAATTATTTTGATATGTTATACGATCAGATATCATTGTCTTTATTCATATTCTTGAACTATTTATAATTTGTATTCAATTAGAATTTATATAAATAATGATTAGATGGCCGAAGACAAATGGTGGGTCGGTTCACTGCAGTGCAAAACATTTCACGCTTTCTTATTACTCGCAACATGAAATCATAACTACGTCAAAATAAAAATTATCCACCTATGTCTAGAGCAGCAAGTTTTGTACACATTTTAACGTAATCTTACTTTTCTCGTTTCTTCATTACATAACTTTGATGTGAAAAAAACGCTAAATAAACTTGACTTTGAACTAAACATGCAACAATGTATAGAAGAAAATAAGAAGTGAAAAAAATAAATAATTAGGTTTCATAGCAATTTTGAGAAATTTTGATGGCTTGTTAAAAGAAATCAACCTTTGTTTTTGAAACTTTCGCAATTGACCGTTTGATCGAATTTACTATTAAATAAAAAATCAATAATAACCTTAGGAGATCAAGATATTCAATTCAACTTTTTTATAAAACAAAACTGAAACTTATTTAGATCAACGACATCGAAGCATGTGCCAAAGTGATCCGATCATAATAAAGATATGAATCGACTAAATAAACGTTCTTTCTTTGTTTAAGAAAAGTTTTATGGTTTTATTTATGGCTATGATGATCCTGTCCAGTCTACTGTTTGGTCGTGTTTGCGGTACATGAAACGAAGAATAAGGAAAGATCTTCAATTCTCTTTGAATGACCATTTTGATGTAAAATGTTTCAGCTTTGTTTCATGGGACGGATTTCTAAACAACAGCTCAGATAGCTTATCTATGTAGTTTTACAACGAAGCAACATAATTTATTAGTAATTAATATTTTCTATTATTTATTTCAACAGTCATGTTTGCTAAGCGCTTATGAAGCTTAATTGAGTCCTTTTGCGATAGGAATCTCCAATAAAAATTTAATTTTGTCGACCCAACGAAGAAGGCACATGCAATACCTGGCAAGGCGATATATTGGCTGACACATTTTGTCTGATGAATTATCGATCTTTCTCTTGTTCTATGCCTGCACGTTTGCACAATTATCGTTTTCTTTTGTTCTTTTCCTTAACGTTCCGCAACAAAAAAATTTTTTCTTTCACGACTCACTGAAATGTTGGATAATTTTGAGTTAATTTTAGGGGTGGAAAAATAGTGACATTTAAGAATAAACCTTACACATAAAATGCGTGCCGTGCCAGTAATCAAGCAGGTGAAATCTTGAGCTAAACTAAATAGCATCGAGCGCTTCCTTGTTGATTGAGAAGATCATTTCTTGTCTGCCTTTGTTGATGAAATTTGATGTAAAAGGAAATGATAACATTTAATGTAGCAGAAACATATCACGATCTCAATTTTGTGTGAAAATTTAGAAATTAACCAAAGATCCTTTCGAATACTTAAATTAATAATTTTTTATTTAATGCTTTCAAGGTGTTTGAACTGACTTTTGAAATGAAATAAAACAGTGAATTTAATTTCGTCTAGTCGAAATCAATATTTGAAATTATTACTCGCTTCAAGGTTTCTTCATTTCCAAATAATAATTTTCATTTGCATCTCAAACAGATTCTCTAAGGCATTTTGTAATTTTGCTTCAAATCAATCCTAAGGCATTACTTATATTATTAAATGCTCATTAAAACTCGTGTCTGAATCCAAATCAAATGATTTTCCAAAAACTATTTCGTGCTGAAATTGTTGTAAGCATTTAAGCTTGCACAGATTTTATCTGATCAGAAGTAAAACTTCAATCAAAACATCTACGTAAAAACGATGTGAGATTAAATTGCTGGCAGCATCATCGATGCAATAGAAGCGAAATATTTTTTAGTTTAAAGCTCATTATTTTCCTTTCTTGGTCGCTGACGGCCAACTTACTTCACTGATATAACATTATATTATTCTTCATTATGCGGTCTTCTTCATTCTATGAATAATTTTTTTTCCTTCGTTTTTACTACACATATCTAATCATAAATGATTCAGTGGACTAAATGGTTGTGTGCAAATCTGCCCGAAAGCAATGTTTTAAATATTAGAAGTGAAAATATTCTACTGAAATGTTTTATTCTTAATGCAAATTTGAATAAAAATTAGTATTAAACACGTAATTACATATAAAATCTATTATTTTATTAAAAAATAAAGTTTCAAAAAT